>JBBPDC010026714.1:0-12516 GCA_037974485.1 Hemigrammopetersius urotaenia | reverse complement strand
CCCCCTGCTTCACTTGGTGAATGGGTTAAATGCAGAGGTTGAATTTCGTGCTGTTCACACTGTGTGCAGTGGTGTATGACCGAATGATCACTTATATAATGAAATGTTAGAACAGGTGTAGCTGTGAAACATCTTATCCAGAAGGGGGAAGCATTTCACAAATAATGAATCATCTCTCTTCTCCACTTTCTGATAATGTTGAGTGCCAGTTGTCAGTAGTTTTTATTAATGACCACAGTCTGCCCCCCTTTCTCCAAGCCAGTAACCTCTGCTGCTTTGCCACTGCCCCCGACCTCTCTTCAGCCATCAATCCGCAAACAGGTCAAGAGGTCACAGTAATCAATACTGGACCTTCCTGAAGACCGCACAGACGCACAGCAGTCGCTCTTTAAAAGCTGTGATGAAGTTGTCTGAGGCAAATATAATCTTCAGTGTACAATAGAAACTAAACCAATCGAAAGTCAGCCAAAGTGGAAGGTGTGTTCTCTACAGCCAAACAGTGTTTTGTGATTCCATATCTTTTATTGCTTGGCTAAAAGATTCCACGATCAAATACACAGTTATAAAAACATGTGTTATGTGTTATGAGCCACCGAAACAACTGTCGGGCTGCACATTATAGTTACAATAAATGAATGAGAAAATTAAAGGTAAAACAATCATAGAAACACTGTAGATAAAACATGTGCAACACAAGAATTTACAAGTATGGAGAAGAAATGTATAGAGTGGAGTATGTGCTGTAAAGTTTAATTTTACGTTATGTTTAATTTTACATTATGCTTCAGATGATCATCACAGGCACTGGACCAGCTGTTTAATAAGGGCAGGCCTACCTGAGATCAGTTACAAAAGTAACGAAAAAGAAAAATGGAGAAATATGCTGACATAGTGGGAGAAGTGAGGTGCAGACTATATATATATAGAGAGAGAGAGAAACTTGTAAAACTTGCCCTTGTGACTTTAGCCAAGAATATAAGGTTAATTTAATATAACAGGTAGGTTTGTATAAAATTTAGCATGTCAGCCCAACATTTGACCAAAATAAATGCACATTAAACACCACAAAATCAGCAGCTGGTGTCAATAGACTGGTGTCAATAACAAATCTAGAAAGAAATTGTTTAGAGGGGTAGATTTTATGCATTCATTTGAAAGTAATTTCTTTCACACTCTTTCTCCATTTGCATTGTAGAGTCAGGGCAGCCATCCATGGTATATTTAACATGTTATTGCAGTATAAATTTACATGAGGCATAGAAGTTTTCTCCTGTATAAATGCATTGAACAAAGCAACACTCTAACTACTGCAGACTCGATCTGAGCAGAGTGGATCCGGACTGATTTAGAGTGGGCCTAAAGCAGAGTTACCTTTAACTGAAATGGATTTTAGGATGAATTCTTCTTTCAGATTTATTCGACTGACTCGATGAAAGAAATGAAGCCCCTTACACATCAAGCTGATAAAGCTGCTACTGTTTTTGCACAATTATGTATTGCCGTTTACCTCAGTGTTTGCATTCCTTTGCATTTTTGCACACTCAATGATTCTGCTGCTAGAATACAGTATAATACTGTATTGACTCAAAATAGTACATGACTTGTAGATCCCAGAGTTCTAATGTTCGCAGAAAAAGAAAACAAACTGATTATAACAGTGTTCAACACTGGAAAACCAATGGCTTTTAACCTGTGGGCCACTGCCCCCTAAAGGACTATGGTGGTACTGCTAGGGGGACTTTGGCTGTCAGTTTTGGTTTTAACTGTAAAACTGCAATTTCTATACAGAACAATGTACAGAAATTTAACCGACTAATTTTAAATATCACTAAAACTGTGTTCAGCTTGGTTGAATGATGCTATCGGGAAAGTTATGTAAACATTTCACTGTTTAATTGTGTGAAATGTATCCATAACAGATGAATGGATATAAGCATGATTAAGCAACTGAGTGGAACGTGTTTAAGAAACCTTGAGTATTATTTTATATTTAATTGCATTTTAAATGAGATGGTCAGCTAAATCTTCTTGTGAGCTGCAGAAGCTGTTGTGGTCAGTTGGTTGGGCCAGACATTGTAAAAGGTTGGGAACCCCTGGTATAAAACTAAAACCCTGCTTCAAGGCCAACTGACCACTTCGGGGAAATCGCAAATGAACCATCAAACTACTTTGAGAGGATGCAATATCCGCACTTGGGTCAGTCCATGCCAGATAGAGGGTGACTCATACAATAATCACACACCTGGGGGATGTTTTCTAAACCCTCCCTTTTTCCAAATGGCCGAAGACTTCTACAGTCTCTGAGGCGTCACAAAACTCACAGCGAGGTGGACAGGCGATCCGTACTGGCACCTACCAGCACCTGGAGACTGGTGAACTTGCACCATGGAAGTCCTGTTCAACAGTGTATGCCAAGCTAAACTCTCCCTGAGCAACACAGTCCTGCTTAACCTCATGCTGGCCAATGGGCTACGAAATGTTAAGAGATGGGGACACAAGTGAGAACTTGCAGAGGGAGGGGGCCAGAGAGCGGCCGAGCAGCAGCGCGCCCAACAAAAGCAGAGCAAACATGGGTTTTAGACTGTTTAACATAATTTTTATTTGTTGAAATCAGTCCTAAGAGTTAAACACTTAATTGTGTTGTACTTACCATTTCCAAACTGGAAAGTAAGATCTGATAAGCAGACCTGAGTGGATTTGAACTGAACAGAGTGGACAAATTATAGTGGGTCGTGAAGAGCCCCACTCGGAAGAGCCCCCTCTAGCAAACTGAGTTACCTTAAACTAAAAAGCATTTTAGGATGAATTATGCAACTCGATGAAAGAGATGAAACCTCTTTCACATCATGCCGAAAAAGATTATTCATTATTATATACAATTATTCATTGCCATCTATCTCAGTTGCATGTTCAGTCTCCATTGCATGCTCTGCACATTTAATGACTCTGCTACTAGAATACAGAATAATACTGTATTCACTCAAAATAGTGCAAACTATTGGAAAGTAGGATCTAATGACAAGCACTTGAAGGCAGCACATGACACCTGTGCTCATAAATCAGATCCTGGAGATCCACCTACATGAGAAGTCTAACTCTAACCCCAGTCTGCAGCACCTGCTTTGGATAATTAACTCGTTCAGAAGCCCCTGATTGGCTGGAGTGTTATGAAAGAGGGAGGGTGCAGTGTGAAACAGAGCAGGAGAGTACAGTTCCAGAAGGAGGTTTGGGGTCCACTGTCATTAAGCTACCAAAGTAGAGGAAGACAAGCTGTTAAGAACTAAAGAATCAAATTACAGACATCAAGCAAATCCTGGCAGACATTTGTGGTAAAGGAGAAAGTGTGTGTGTTTCATTTTAGTCCAAACTATTGCTTTAAAGAGAAACACAGCACAACTGTGAGAAAAACAGCCTGATGTCATGCGTCTTGAAAAAGAGTCTCCATATCTTGGGCCTACAGAACCTTGGCGTTCACACACACACACACACACACACACACACACACACACACTCACACACACACGCACGCACGTATCCCTGAGACAATACCGAGAGCCAGTTTGTGGAGTCATGTCGAACGTTCAGGAGAAAAGTGAGGTCATTTAAACAACAAACCATATCACATACACAGGCGTACCACTCTGGATAGAGGTGTTTGGGCTTAAAGGAGATGGTGGTGCTGAATTTGTTTGAAAAAGTCCAGATGTTCAATAAAAAGACCGGTTCAAATCTTTTACCCTGAGGTGATCAAACTACCAAACTGGTGATGAATATTTCATGTTTTTGGTCTCTGTGCTTTCTCAGCAGGGAGCAGAGTGCAGCTTAGGGGCTTTATAAAATACTCTGTTATGGGATTTATGGACTTTTTCAGCACCTGCAGACCCTATGTGATAGTAATACAGATGCTCACAGACTAGTCTGCTCACCAGCATTAGAAAACTTTATTGATCACAGAGGAAATTGGTTGTATTTCTACTGCACAGACACACAGAGAGACAAAGACAGGGACAAAAAACCCAAAATAAAATAGACTACATATACAAATGTTGGGTATAAATACAATAGTAACTTACAGTTAAAATAAATTCTAATAACACAAATCAAGGATAGGAATATGTTATTACACGCAACAGAGATCAGTAGTAGTTCAGTAAGATTGCAATAAGTAGCAATATTTTACTTGGTAAGATGTTTGCATATAGTAAGATATTAAGATAAGGCATTTTGCCTTTACATTTAAATAAATAAACAAATAAAATCCTGCTTTCAACAATTATGTTCCAGAAACAAAATGTAAAACCTCATTTTTGACTGGCTTTTTTGCCAAAAAAATGGCAGATGGCCCCACAAATGAAGTAAAAAAGTGTTTATGATAATTAAAACATTTCAGTGCTGTGTGTCTGATGTGTAGACCTGCTCAAGCAGGAATGATCATAAAATCAGCGCTGCATTTTCCAGCTCGGAGAATTTATTCATTATGGCCCCCGAAAGGAATGGATGAAGCCTCGCATGCTTTATCCCTTTGGGTCCTAATGGCTTTTTCGCTTTCACAGAGATGGCGACTCAAACTATCAAATAATCAAAAGCAAATTATTTGGACCTGCTGTTTGCAGTATAACTCTCTCCATGTGCCATAGGACCTTTCAAATAAATTAACTACAATTTAAGACTTCTATGCAACTTAAAAGCCCAGGGATGATCCAATTCAATAATAGTGGAAGCTCCTCAGACAGATGGTTGATGCTCATCATTGTATTAAAATCAGCTTTTTGATCTGGTGGTCAAACTCAACAGCTCAACACAGTCTGCTGAACGTATGTACTCATGATGCTGGCAGTGCAGAATGAAATAATGAATTCAGGAATCTTTTTTATTGCCCAGGGTTATAAACTGAAGCCCTTTGATCTGTTGCTGATAGGTATTAACTAGAGAGCAGAGCTGAACGCTCCAGCAGCCAGTTTGACCTTGAGGTTGGCTGTAAAGTCTACACTACAGACTTACAGACACTTTTACAGAAAAAAACTAATTTGCATTATTTTCCTGAGGTAAAAGCCAATAGTAATAATAGTAATAGTATCATCGTCAACATTATAGTCATCAGGCATTTTTTTTGTTTCAAAAACATTGTTTAGGAAAAAGTTTCAATGTTAATAGGTCATCCTGGAGATTCAATAACAACTTAGTTAGCCAGATCGTTTGATTTCCTAATAACAATTCAAAGCATTTCAAAGCATCATTTTTATGATTTAACGAACCAATTTAAGGGTTATTTCTAGAATCTTTTCATTATAAATGGGTTCTTTAACAATTAAATATGGAAGAAAAAGGGGTTTTCTATGGTAGAATGGTTGTATAGAGAACTCTCCAACGAAAGGCTCTCTAGGGAGCTGATTAGGGCAGAACCCATTCGAGCACCTTAAGAGAGAATGCAGATACATATATGGTACAAGTGGATATTGCAATTAAATGTATGTTTTAATGAGATAATGGACAATATCATACATAAGACACATATTTCAGGACTCAGAACCTTTGCGGCACTCAAGTGTGCAAAGTTTTCATCTTGGCAGTCCAGTGTTTAGGATTGGCTGGAACTCTGGAGTGCATTACCACGGTGGAACAGTTCTGATGTTGAACAGCACCTACTCCTGTGGTGAGTGATGTTGAAGCAACAGCCTTGCGAGTGTGGAACTGTTAAAAATCACGCACATATGTGCAGAATGGATATGAGGGACCCAAAAGAGCTACCAGCGGCCTCTTTATGTCCTCTAATGACTTTAACCTGCATTGATGTTTTTATTAGCCATCAGGCACCGGCGGATCACAGTGAGGTGGAGATCAGAGAGCAAAGGGCTGCTTTTATTTCTACTTCGGTTCTGGGTTGTTGTGTCCACGTGTCCTCGTCAAAAATCCAAAACACATGTTCCTTCAAATCCATCCATCCATTCATTATCTGAGCTGCTTGTACTAACCAGAGTGCTGCATCATGTCCCAGTGCTCAAGGGCAAAAGACTCTGGACAGGTCACACATTCACACCACTTTAGAAACAGGGAGAACATTCTCCACACAAAAACGACCCTCGTCCACGATTCAAACCCAGGATCGTCCAGCTGTGAGGTCCACTGCATCTCCCTCTCTTTTGAACTGAAGTGTTTAATCGTGGGGGTTTTTCCACCTTCGCTGAACTAGCAGCCACTGGGTAACAGCTCTTCGGCGAAGACTTTCCAGATGTTGGAACATGTGAGGATTCGATTGCACCTATGGGAGCATCAGCAAGGTCAGGTACAGATCTTGGATGATTAGTTCTGGATCACAAAGGCCACTCCAACTCATTCCAAAGGGATTGGATTGAGCTCTGTCATTCCAGAGTAAACTCTTCCCAATGCTGGGGAGCTTTACAGCTCTCTAAGCAATGCTTATCATTGGGCATGGAAACCATAGACTTATCTGTGGCTGCTCTAAAGTGTTCCATTGAATTGGTCAGTGCTCTTCACACAGTGGGGGAGCCCATCCTCCTGGATTGCCACTCATATTGGCAGCACCACCCCCTACTGGTACTGGCACCCCAGCAAGAATGTCATTCATATCAGTATCCTGCCTCACCTCAGACCATTATGTATATCGGTACCCTACAGGACCATCACTCATTTTAGCACCTCGCCCTCCCCACCCCCCAGACCATCATTTATATTTGCATCTCGTCCCTCATTGGCCCATCACTTATATCGGCACCCCTTTCTTAGGATCATCACTCATATCTCCACCCTCAACGTGACACTTGTACTTTACTTCCAGCTCCTGCTCCGACATTTTCCAAACTGCTGCTGTAATCTAATGTGGAGATCTTTGTATTCATGCAGGCCACTGACAAGGAGCCGCAACTGGCAACAACACACTGATCTTCAGTCGCTGCCAGGCTTTTGTGTGAGACACAAAAGACTCAACGGGATGCATACATGAGAAACCCTCCACCCTCTTCAACACGGGAGTGCCTTTCATTTGTTCTTTAACATGTTCTGCAGACCACAGCCATGAGCACAGCTCTAAAGGACTTGGCGAGGTGAGGGAAAGGCAGATCTAAACACTTTCTTCTTCTGCAATCTGCTGTCACTGACCCAAACAGCACGACCCCTGAAAGGGCCTCTGAATCAACTAAGTTTATGTCTGTGTGAACATCAGATCTTATGCTTGTGATTGATCAGATGAGATCAAAGATGCCTTGAGATTCTTTCATTGTTATAATAGAAGAGAGAAAGAGAGAGAGGGAGAGAGAGAGAGAGAAAGAGAGAGAGAGTAAAAGGACGAGAGGGGGGAGCATGTTTCATAGCTGTGGCTGAACATTCAAATTTAGTACCTGTTAAAAAGATTAAAAAGATGAAAATACGAGATTTTGCGTGTTTTTATTTTTTATAAGATTTTAAAAAAAAGCATAAAATACAAAACATTGATTTGACAAATATCTGATTTTCAAATGCCAGAGTTTTTTTTATTTATTTATTTATTTATCTGGATGTTTGGCCATTTATAAATAATACAATAACATATTGATATAAATAACAGTTTGTTTGTTTAATGTATGTTTTATTTATTAATATAAAGTAGAACCGGCCATTTATTTATTTAATTTAGTTTCAAAGATAACTGACCATTTTTTTGTTTACTCATTTTTTGGAATTACTTTAGCAGTATGATAAACTTACAAAAAATAGTAGCTTTAAAATATTGATTAAAAATAGTGCAAGTAACCATTTGTATCTCCTCTTCTTGTATATGAAACAAGAAGGGTATATATATATATTAATTGTCAGTGTTGTAAAATGATAGATGTGGTAAAATAAAGGGTCACTGATGTTTTTTAGTGCGGATCTTTATTGCTGAAGTGTGGCTTGACTCATCTGCTCAGCACTCGACTGGAACTTAAAGCCGTTTGAGACCCAACACTTGACTCTTCCTGGAATACTCACAAAAAAAGTGACTCATAAACAACCCTGGAACACACACACACACACACACACACACAGAGTCTCATGCCACTGCTATTTCTGTGGTGTCTGCATGTTGGCACGGATACACAGTGTTCCTGTATGACGTGTGTTTCAGTGTGTTTCACATTAACACTCACATCAGTGAAAAGAAACACGCACCTCCAGCACTACAGTCTTAACCTGGTGTACATTCACTACTGTCTGGAATAACACACATACAGTACACATACTGTTAATGCACACAGTACAACCACATCTGCTTCAGATCTTGATGGTCCAAAGAGACCAAGAAAATACCATGATGTTTATGCTTGCATGGAGCTTTAAGCATGAATCCGTCCATAAAATACTACAGAATAATAAGCAGGAAATACAATATATTGTTTATTTTCACTTAATATCAGCGAAATGATGTTTTGAGTCAGTTTAGAAGATGTATTCTTCTACATTTACATTTACAGCATTTGACAGAGGCTGTTATCCTATGTCTGTGCTTCATGGACCACAAGGAATCACGCCCCTCACGCTAGTAAATTAAGAGCTGCAATTAGACTGTACCAGAAATGTAGTTAGTCCACCAGGGGCCTATCAGATCACAGGAGTGTTTTGTGAAGTTTGTTTTGAGTTTGAGTGAACGTGTAGATGTTCTCAGTGAAGAGGAAGGTCTGATTGAAGAAAATGAGAGTCTCAAAGGTTCTGGAGAAGGTTCTGGAAAACTAAGAAAAGCCTTGAGGCACTTCTTCAACCTTTGAGAAAAGGTGGGTCAAGTCAGGCTTCTACAGATCACCAGCTACCCATTAAAACCAAGCAAAGAGTCTAGAGAGGAAAGATTGACTAGCTAAAGTCTAAAGGTTACGTGTTCCATTGTCCAATATGGAAGTGAGATTGTAGAAGTATAAGACTAGTGTGTCCTCTTGTCACACCTGAAAACCCCCAGCGTACCCTAGAACTAGGTGGACAGCCAGAAAGCTCAAGAGTTTGGAGTTCAGTACTGTAACTTACGTCAACAGTGTTATACACTAAATAAGGTTCCAGAAAGAACAGTGGTTCTGGAGCTTTACCTTCCTGAGAAGTCTAGCAGCAGTTTCTCTGGCAAGATACAGCACGATTCCTGTACACCAATGGAAAAGTGCCTTTGGTGCTAAACATGGCAGGAAAGTAGATCTCCAAGTAAAGGGTTGGTGACCACTGCCACACAAGATAATGTCCTCCAGCCATGGTGCCATCTGTTCATTGTCTTTCATAACAGCCTCTGCTGATCTAGACAAGATCGTATCGTTTGGCAGAGAAGAATTTTATACCGTGGTTGGAATGGGCTGCAGACAGTGGCTTAGTTTACCACTGAAAGTCTACAGTCCATTGATCTTTGCTAGGGAAAGAAAAGAATCGCTCAAAATGTCCAAATCCTCAACATGCGTCCGTAGCCAAAGAGATTCCGGCAATCAGTGGACAATTTTTCCGAATGCTGTGGTCTAAAATTGCTGAAAGGTTGAAGGAATGCCATGGGTACCTGGGGAACCACATAGTTCTTTATGGAGTGCATGTGTGTGTGTACTGATCTGACCCAACAGAGTATGCAATGAATGAAACAGCACACTGTGCACTTTTTCATTCACTTTACGACATGTTGTGAATCACGAGGATTATGTTTTGGAAGGGGCTGTCCTCTGATAGATGGAGAAGGGGAATATTTCAAATAGGGCACCGATTCTGAAGATTCGTCTTATTTCATGGTCAGCAGAAAGACCGAAAAAGGATTCAGGATCTTAACAATGGAAAAGTTATGCAACACACTCTTCCTAAAAGGGGGTTTACTTTGGCATCCTGATGACTCTACAGTAGATTTTTTAGGGCAGAAACATCTCCTGGTTTGTGATTCCAAGTCTTAGTGGTTTGGAGAGAATTTTGGCTTTACCGAAAATCAGCTCAGTTAATTTTACAGGCTGTTAATTCTCCATCTGACACACACACACACACACACACACACACACACACACACATCTCTTTACAGCTGAATCCTTAAGCAAAGACCACATATATTATACAGACAGGAGACAAATGAAAAGAAAAACCACCATCAATTGTCACTGTAAGGTGGTGGGACAATTTCCGAACTTGGGAACTGTGCCGGAGGGATGTTCATCCAACGGTTTAGATGATGGTGGTGGAGTTCACTGGTTCAAAATCATATCAAAAGTTCCTTCTGGAGATCTGGAGAGGCCATAGGGAATGGATAACACCATCTTCATGCCATCAAACCGTTCAGTGACCTGCTAAATATCGTTCACCATTCCTCAAAGCAAGCAAACATACAGTGCATTTGGGTTTTTTTCAGCATGAAGAACACCGAACCACCAGAGGAGCTCAAACCTTTGCACTGTATATCACCATCCTACTGCAATGCTTTCGAAATAAAGCTCAGTTTGTGAAAATATCCGTGAAATGATTACACCTTCTGTTGCTAACATGTGGTCGTCATTTAGTCCCGTGTATTTCCCAGCAGTCAGATAGCAGCGAGGGTCAGTGGGTCATTGTTCTGCACTAGCATAATTCCCATAATGACCATTTTCCAGCCTATCTTCATTCCTATGAATGCCTTTAGGACTATTCACAATATTATACTATACGAATATATAGTTTATACAGTAAATAGTGGCTTTATGTATGACTATGTATTCGTTTAACCATTTCCAGACCTCGTTCCTCTCGGAGGCCCAGTATTACTTGTAGCTTCCATCAGATACCTGGGTTGGCTCTTTTTACTTCATTAAATTAAATTAGGTGTGTTGATTATTGAGTTTTATGAATCCAAGCAATGACTGGAGGCACGGAGCCGAAATCTGGAACCAATCCTGTGTTCTTCTAACCAGTCCACATGTACTTATTTAGGAACAAAAAATCTCTATACTTTTTACTGTTTTCTTGTTTTTTTGGATTTACTAATGATCACTAGTGTTTTGCTGGCAGTAAGAAACCCACCGCTGATGTTAATTGGTTCAAAGAATTTGTAGAGAACTGGTTATATCAGTATATCAGACAATTATTCCATGTTAAAAGGAATAAAGGGATGTTAGAAAATGGTCGTTATAGAAATTATGACTGTTTTTGTTACACCAACCTAATAACACATGAAATGAAAAAAAGAAAAACATATAGATATGGCCACCTGCCAATGCTATGCAAGAAAAAATGCATGATCTGTATCATTTCTTCAGAAGTCTTTGCATGTCTCAGCCCAAAAAAATCAGTTTAAGTAGCATCTTAGTTGAGTGAATTCGAAGAGGCTTCTGAAGCGGTTGAATAAATGTCAGAACGTTTAAAATATCTAGATTAATAACATCCAGTTCATCTGATTTACAGCTGCCGTGTGCAGAAATTTTGCAGTCAGAGCAGAATGAAAAAAAAATGACACTTTTATGTGCAGAATTGATACCAGCTAATGCTGCCAGTTCCTAAATCAGAGGTTAGTTTTTATTTTGGGGTATTTTTTTTGTCCTGTTCCAGGTGGGTCCTCACAACACGCGCACTGAATTACGTGCAGCCCTCGGAGGTCCTGCTGTGCAAACACACCATTAGTTCAGTCTCTAAAACCTCATGAGTTAGATGCAAGTAGCTTAGGGTAAGACTTCCTCTTCCTTCTGCTCCTGCAATGGAGAAGCAAATCATGACTCTGTCTTAGTTTGAAGGGGATATTTAAAATGTCATTAAAACATGTAATATGTGAGATTTTGGATTACAAGAAACAATGAGCATGATCAGTATATGTTGCGTTTAGGATTCTGGTTACTGACCATGCTAGATGACCCTCAGAACCAGTACCAGGCCAGGAATTCATACAGGTCTAAACAGCCATACGTAATGCAAGTACAAACACTGTTAACATGTGTTAAATTGTAGTACTGTGCGTATGCGACTATCAAGACATGTTAGCATGTTGGCTGAGTTAGACATGTGTTAAAACACAACTATTTTGAAATGTGTAAAACATCTAAAATAATGCTTTTTACCTTAATTACCTTAATGACCTTTTTCTAATAGTGTGTTAGCACTAAGCACTCTAAACTGAACCTGCTTTTGGCTCTTGTAAAATAAACACATTTGAAGCATGTAAGACTTGTAGCTTTTTACACACATTAATTCTGCGGCTTCTACTACTACTACTGATGATAATAATAATAACAACAACAACAACAACAACAACAATAACAATAACAATAATAATACTACTACTACTACTACTGATAATAATAATAACAACAACAACAACAATAATAATACTACTACTACTACTACTACTACTAATAATAATAATAATAATAATAATAATAATAATAATAATAATAATTTGTATGGTATCTTTCATACAAGACATTCAGTTTCACAGTAAAGAAATGAGTGCCTCACATGAAAATAGATTTAGTGCTGTTAAAAATAACGCGTTAACTATTTGCGCTAATTTATTTTCTATAACACTTTAAAATAAATTGATTGCGCGATTAATTTGAAAATTAAACGCCCCTCTGCATTGCA
>JBBPDC010026673.1:0-12518 GCA_037974485.1 Hemigrammopetersius urotaenia | reverse complement strand
TCCCACCTCACAGATGTGCCACATCAAGATGCTGATCTGACATCATCAGTAGTGCACAGGTGTACCTTAGACTGCCTATTTTGTCAATTTTATCCATCTGATTAATGCACTTTCAAATGAATTATTTCATTGTTGAGAGTTTAATTTAAGATTTCACTGCGATGTAGTACATAAATACAATACAAGACTTTTTACATGGTACTGTATGTTTATATGTATTTCTCTCTCTTGTTTCTTCTCAGTCCCTCTTGCTTTCTTCTCTTGATTTTCATTCTTACTGAGTGCGTTTGATTTCCTCAGCATTTTTTCTCTTACTCTGCAATTACGTCATTTCAGAAGTCATGCTTCAGGTCAACTGAGTTTCTTGCAAGCAGATCCTCAGGTGAATTCCTTTAAAAGCCTATGGTCGTCACCTCAGGAGCGTTTAGGTCTGAACGGGAGCTCTGACAAAATGTACACTGTATCATCCTCATCTCTGCGCAGTTGGAATTTGCTTATTATTAATATAAAAGCCAACCAAACAGAGACTCCCCAGGATTCTTCTTTTTTGCTAACATCTGTTCCACTAAGCAACTGATGCCACACACATAAGGAAAGAAAATCTGATATCACCAATCCTCATCAAGTCTCTTTGGATATCCCAAAAACGATGGTTGATTACTCAAATTGTATTTTTTGGGAAGCCAAAATTGTACTATTATGCTTCATTCTGTTTCCCGATGTTGCTCTTGTTTTGTGTTGTGCTACTCCTGGGCTCACCCAGACACACTGTAGCTTGCTGCAAAGGCGGCTATGCTCCACTAAAAATATACTCCGGGTCTATTTTAGACAAACTGCTGCCAGGCTTGTCAACCCTCTTGTTTTTTGAAGGATTTCTTGTGTACCATAGCCTTATTTCCCACTGACAGCCCTACATTCGTTTCAATGAATGACGTGAATGAATGATCTGAAAAAGGATGTGTTCATTTTACTGAAATTTGAGAGCCGAGTCAGTAAAAAGATCTGTTTTTAAATTACAGGACAGAGGACAAATTGCATTTCGTTGCCTTGTACTTTTACATGTGTAAAGACAATAAAGTTGAATCTAATCTAATCTAATCTTACCCACCACTTCACAACATCATGAAGAGGCTCTTCACAGTCATATTTGATTTACAGAAAAAAAAAACTCTGAATATATATGAAATGTTACCATTTTTTTTTATATGGCGTTATCCCTGAGAGCCCATTTTGCTATCCTTTCAGTGTGCCAGTGTAACGTTATGCAAGTGTGTCACTGGAGACAGAACTCCTTTGAAGTGATCTGTGCAGTAATGGAAGTTCTCATTTTCAGGATTGAAACAATGAAGCACGGAGGCAGATGAATTATAGTCCTCTTTTCCTGAGCACCAGGGGAACAATCGCTTCTCCCGCAGCTGTAAACGCAGTAGTGCTGGTAAAATTCATCAGTAAATGTTCCCTAGGTCAGAGAGCCACACTGTGGGAAAGGGGTTGCACCTCTCCAGAAATTGTGGAATCTGTCATATCTAGTCATTTTGCTGCATCAGTGGGTGAATGAGGCTGCGGTCTTATTAGATTATAGCATGAAGTATCTGAAAAGTGAAGAGCAGCTATAGATTGTTGGCCTCAGCCCAAGCACAGAGAAAAGATACAGCGAAACCAATTTATTCTCTTGAGAGAATTGGATTCCCAAGTATATTACAAGGCATGGAGACAACAAGATTAGGACTGTGAAGAGAAGCAGAAAAAGATAGTAGATAGCACTGATTCTAATGGGTTTCTAAAAAGGGAATTCCACTGATTTTCAACATTTCTGCATAATTAAGTCATTGGTATCAGTCATTTTTTGGTGTGTTTTTATGCGAATATGTGAAATTGCAGAAAAACTGTAGAGAAACAACGTCAGACTTTTATAAGGGTGGTGGCAACCAGGTGTATTGATGTCTGCTGCATATACAGCCGTTTCATTTTTTGAATGGTTTGTCTATTTAGTTATGAGCAAATCTTCAAACTTTGGTGGATATTCCCCTAGACTGGTTAACAAACCAGAACAGCTTACACAGTTTCACATGGACAGAAAAGGGAAAAATAAGTTGATTAAATTGTTTCCTTTAATGTACTTTGGTAGGTGGGTTCTGATATTGCACAATTAAATTGCGTGAACAGGGCTTTAAATGATGGCTGCCCTGTGGAAATAGGGCTGCAAGATATGGACAAAATATCCGTGTTGTGATTATACTGCTGAAGGGCCCATATCATCACTTTTCTGCAAATGGACTTGGAAAAAAAATATATTTTCAAAAAGCACAAAACCAACACATTTACATACATCTCATTAATCCCCTGCTTTTCACTGGGTTACGTTCCAAGAGCACCCCAAATATGCTCCCAAAACACTTTAATTTTATACTCGGTTTAATACCCTTAACGAAACTATAAAGGTAAGCCCATTAAGACTGTACAGCAGTTCATAAAGAGCATTTTCTTTGATATAAACAGGAAAATACAGTAATATATTAGCATAATTTTGTAATAAAAATACAGTAAAATATAGGGGTAATCAGCAATAATTCACTGTTCAACAATTTACTGTTCATCAGCGGGAGTTTACTGTTCATTTACTGTTCAACAATTTACTGTTCATTCAGGAGGAGTAAAGACCCGCCGGTTAAAACAGCCTCTTTTAATTTAATTTACAGTAATAAAACTACTGGACTTTAAGAAGAATACAATGGGAAACAAGAGAAACACTCAAGATGAGTCAGGAGTGGACTGGCAATCTGTGCATTCTGAAAAAGAATGGCTGTCTGATGCACGGCGGCTGTCAGCCAGTCTTTGTCAACCCAGACACAGACCTCTGTGCCGCTGGTGAATAAAGTCCAGCCTGTTTTTTAGTCCCAGCCCCCTGCTCTGAGTACAGCATGTTTACTCATCCGAAAAGCGTTTTCTTTGTGTTCTCAGGACAATACAAAAACATTTATACGGTTATATTTTATATGGAAATGTAGCTGAATTTCCGTTCATATTTATGTTACAAAATTAGTAAATTATATATTTTTCTTTTTCTTAATAATTTAGAACTAAAATGCATGAGGAATATTATATTGCCAGGAAAAAAGCAAAAGAAATGTGGATGATATCTGCAGTTTCCACGAATTTGCTGGAGTTTTTGCCCACAATTATTAGTGACAAAATGACTGTATCCAAAACATTTTAATATAATTTTAAACTTAAAATACATTACCCTTAACAAAAATGTAAATGTAAGCCTGTATCCCGTCTTCCACAATTAATTAATGCACGCTGCTGTAAAGTGCTCTCATTGATGCCATAATGGTGTGCTACAGTGGCATAACTTTTTCCTTCCTGGAGCATATCGAGGAGTTCAACCTTCTCTTGTGCTTAGGGTTATTGCCAGGAGGCGCAGGGCATTTGGGCGGTAACTTATGCCTTTTAGATAAACGAAATGAAAACACAGGAAGGCAGCAGCCAATGACTCAAGATTCAAGATTCAAGATTCTTTATTCGTCACCGTGAAACTGATCCTGAACTGCTCCTTTTGACTGTGCAAACATTATAAACAATAAGTAGCTTTAGATTAAAAATATGAAATTGTCTGAAACACAATAAAGTATAAATGCAAAACAATTGATGAATAAAAAAGAGCACAGTCTGAACAGCGCAGTCCGGAAAGCATCTGGATGTGGCTGTGCCACCCCTACACTGATTTATATTTAGCTGAATTTATATTTAGATTACTATATATGTGTAAGGGTCAGGGTTATGTGGGTGGACGGCCAGTAGAGGTCGTCCTGGGATTCAGTTATTTGTGTGGGGTTAAGCTGATGATCTGTCTCAGCTGATTTGCGTTTTCTTTAAGCGCATGTGTTTTGTGATTGGTGGGACTGTGTTAAAGAAAATGTAGTTAGGTTCAGTTTGGGTGGTCCACCGATACGATAGGCTATTACTCCAGGCCATTTCTAAAAGTGAATACGTTTCTAAATGGTTCTTGTGTTTCTGAATCTTTATGTTGGCCCACTAGCCAGTTTCTGTTCTTGTGTTGGTTAATAAAAGTCGAGACGCAAAATGGAAGCCTGCCTGTCTGCCTGCTCTGTTTAAGAGAGAGAAGGGAGACGTAACATTATGTTACAAAATTAGTAAAACATTTTAAAGAAATCAGAAGTAAAATGTATTTAAAAAAGCCACGAAAAATAGCAAAAAAAAATGCAGAGAATATTTACAGGTTCCGTGTTATTGTGGAGATTTCCGCGTAAAACAATGTTTCTCAAAAAATGTTCGGTTCTCAAAAAAAATCTGCGTGTGACTGGATCCGCGACTCCTGACTCCTGCATGGTTACTGTATAGAACAGCCATCCCTAAGAAATACCTCACTGAATCAGTTTCTTTAAAAGATAACGATTTGCCCGAATAATTGTGCTTTTGTTGAATTACAAGAACGCCTCCATTCATCGAAACACCCAGTGGCACTCACATGCAGCTGTCAATTGTATCTTTTGCATATTACAACCTTCTGCAATAACGATTCTGCAATCTCGTTAAAGCAAATGAGCCTTCTGCTGTTACAGTCATCTGCAACAACGATCAACAGAATATAATTTGGCACACTTTAAGTGGAAGAACTGATGATAGGTCTGTGGCCAGATCAAGCACCATAGACCACCCATATGTTCTTTAATCCTCTCCAACCAAAGTTATTACTACTCATACGAACTCCATCAGAAACTATAGTTCGCAGTATTGGGAGAGACTCCTGCCCTCCAGACTACTTTGAATGGAATGGAGGAGCTGCCCACCCTCTAAACAAGTCTGGACACCTTTGGCTCTTACTGATTGTTTCCATGGTGTTCTTTCATTTTCTCTCGTTTTTCAGTGTCAACCAGAGGATGACTGGTTGGTCTTTTGAGTCTTGGTTCATTCTCAAGGTTTCCTCCTCCAGCTTTGGGAGTTTTTCCTTGCCTCTGTCGCTGTTTGCTTGCTTTATGACACAATTTGTAAGCAACAAATAAATCAAATTGTTTTGACTTGATGAGAAAATAATCACCCGATCACAGTTATTTAAGCACAGCTGTAGTTTGATCAAATAAAGTCATGTGCTTCCCAGTTTCATTTGAAAAACACATTGGAGGGCAGCTTACATGTGTGATTGGCATTGATTTGCTCTGCTGGATGTGCCCCAATCCATTCAGGGGCATTTAACATTGTATTTATTGGTTTTAAAGAGTGTGTTTATTCTGTTAAGCCTGTTACTTGTACATTATTTAAATTGCATAAATTAAGCACTGACCCTGGCCTGTGTAGGTCATTTGCTTAATTCTTGAATAATCAGTGATACGTAAAGAACAGTCAACTTTAAAACGATGAAAGAAGAGCTCTTTGTTCACTTAATCTCAGCTCAGCTGTGTAGTTGAAGGTCATTTTTTCACAGGCAAATTAATCTGTAGTCAAAAAGCATGCAGCTTAGCTGGCCAGTAATTAATTAAACATGAATGTGTTCAATTAAATCAGGCATGTAAAGCGAAGGAAGTCCCCTGGCCACTTCATGGCCATGCCTTCCTATACAATTCAATTTGAGCAAAAGTAGAGGCAAGTATCATTAATGTGACGGCACATTCCAGAAAAGGCAAAAGACCATTCTTTTTTTTGCACAGATTTTATGAAGGAAAATTACCACATTATTCAGAGAACGTACAGTACTGTATTCCCTGTGCTCTTAGGGAGTATCTCCTGCCACCCCTGCCTTCGGCCTGATCATTAGCAGCCTGGATCTGTATTTCTGGAAAAGCTGCTTTGGGACATTTCCTGGAGTCAAACACAACACAACATGCATACAAATGTGTTTTTAATGTTGTTCTGTGTGTGGAATTTCTCTTGGACTAAGATACATACCTACAGTTTTATCTTCGAGACAATCAGACAGAGCAATTTGAACATTTTAATTAAATGTAAAATTGTCAGTCTATCTGACTTCTGACTGGCCTGTGAAAAAATATTACTCACAAAACAGCAGTTCTTTTCAAGAAGAACAGCTTTTATCATTGTCAAACATAAAGTGGCCCCATATAGACATGCGTGAACACACCACAGCACATAGTATGAAATTCTTTCTCTTCATTTTAACCCATTCACCAAGTGAAGCAGGGGGCTGCCACCAATGAGATTTGAAGCCACAACCTTCTGATTGCAGAGGCAACTACCTAACCACTAGGCCACACTAATTTTGTTATACCCGTCACATCATAAGCTCGTAAAGTATTCTCTGTACAAAACTCATCAGTGTCAGATGCTCTGATCCTCAAACGGACAATCTGAGAAAAAAAGGTGAAAACCAAGCTTTTTGTTTATGTAATTAAAAAAGTGCCCATGTTATATAACAACTGCTGTTGATTTTCCATAGAACACCCTTCAAAAAATATTTATATATGTAATGTGTGAGTTTCAAGATATATATACTTTTAATCAAGGACTGCTATTTGAACAGTAAGCTCTCACTCTTAGCCACATATGGAAACACTGAATAAATTATTCATGATGTAGTGATGTCACAGTTACATGCTTCATTCCAATCTGAGAAAGTTATCCCAAAGTGTTCCAGTCTGGAGTAACTTCCTCATGAGCTAATCAGAAGAGAGGCCATTTTCATTTATTGCTCTTTAAAGCAAAGTAAGAAAAATGGCCTAAGTAATTCTAAGAGACAAAGAGAGGTAGGAAAATGCTTGTGTAAGAAAGTATCTGTCACGGTTCGGTCAGTGGCCAGTAGGGGCCACTGCTTTTCTGTTTCTTGGTTCTGTTTTGTTAAGGGTTTGGGGGGCTTTTATTTTGATGATCTGTTTTTGTGTCACGTGTCTGTCTCATTATCTGTCTCGTTTACCCTGCCTGTCATCACGTTTCTAGTTCTCGTTCATGTTCCTGGTGGCCCTCGTGCCCGTTTCAGTTGTTGTTGTTTTTCGTTTGTAAATAAAGACCACATCTGCATGGATCCCTGGTTTCCTGTCTGCTCCATGCTCCAAGGCAGCCCCCCGGCCGTGACAGTATCATGCCATTTTTGGTACTTAAAACCACACAAATGTTATAAATAGACCCCTGGGAAAATTAAGAAACATCCAAATAATGTAAATGTCTCGAGATTTTTTGCATGTGTACAGTAATTCTCTAGATGCAGAGCTGATTTGGGAGTTTATCGAGATTGAATAGGATGCTATTTGCTAGTCTCAGCCATTATTGACACCATCATTATTGTCACTGCTGTCCTTGACCTTCGAAAGATTTATGGATTTGTGTCGGGTAGCGATCTGTCAATCACACTGAACTGAGGCGAGTTGTTTGTTATGAGATAATGTGCGGCGAGATGAATCTCCTCGGTTACTTAAGTGGCATTTTAAGTGTGGAAGGCTAAAAAATAGACCCAGAATTAGGTTGTTGCTATGCAGGACGCTGCTGCTAATGTACCTAGAGATAACATTTACACACACACACACACACACACACACACACACACACACACACACACACACACACACACAGAGTAGTGCCAGTCTTTTAAGTGAGTGTTTTTGTTGATGTTTAATCTTACTCTCTCTCTGCTGTGCTATATATAATCCAGCATATACAAGCCTCTGTGAAACTGTTGAAACCCTTAGGCCAATTTGTAGAGCACTAGGAGTCTTCACACAAGCACTCGCGCACACACACACACACACACACACACACACACACACACACATTAAACATAGGTTTAGCTGGGATGTTTATTCATGATACTGTCAGGTACAGTATAGAAACCTTGCTGCAGACCCACATGCGTATGCGTGTGCAGATAAGCTCTTAAAAGTAGGCCACAGGGTGCTTGGTAGTGAGTTTCACCGCAGTGTTACACTGCTTACAGGGTCTTGCTAACAAAAATTTTTAACAGTCATTATTTTATGTTCAAAGAGGTATAAGGGAAGTTTAAGAGACTTGTAAAAATGATAAAAGGTCTCTAAACAGATTATTTTGTTTTAATTTCTCTTTTGAATGAATTTTCTTATCATACAAGCTCATACAAGACTGACTACAGGTCCATAAGAGAAATGTATTATTGTCGTTGTT
The DNA here is from genome assembly GCA_037974485.1 of Hemigrammopetersius urotaenia. NCBI lineage: Eukaryota > Metazoa > Chordata > Actinopteri > Characiformes > Alestidae > Hemigrammopetersius > Hemigrammopetersius urotaenia. Next base: position 4,412 of record JBBPDC010026673.1, on the reverse strand, counting down.
GTTTTTATTGTGGTTTATTGCGGGATAAGCTCCGGGTGCCCATGACCCTAGTAAGGATTAAGTGTTTACAGACAATGAATGAATGAATGAATGAATGAATGAATGAATGATTTTCTTGTGTAATTTCCATGAAACACTGAGAACATACAATTATTAATGTTCTTAATGTGTGTGAATTTATGTTCACAGGAGATGGAAATCCCAAAGAAAGCAGTCCCTTTATCAACAGCAGCAGCAGCAGCGATGTTGAGAAGAGTCAGCAGTATGATGGAAAGAACATGGCCCTGTTTGAGGTACTAGAAACTGTCAAGAAGAAACGTATGGCTGCATTTTAGATTTCTTTCTGTACTTTTTTTTGCAAATCTAGAACATTATTAGCTCTTTTTTTATAATTCTACACCTTGGAAGATTGAAAACCAGCTCTGAGCACATTTGATCATGAATATGCTACAATCCCATCCTCCAATAAGGACAAAAGACATAATGGATTATTGTGACTTCTCAGGAATATTTGACGAATATGTAATTTGCATTTCAAAATTGCATTTATTGTGGTCTTAAACTGTTTTAAAGTTTAAGAGATGTTACAGTGTATTCAGTGTAACATTTGTAAAAAAAAATAACTGAATTGGTTGAATCATGGTGCAGTTGAGGTTTTGGGATGCACTGAATCATCTAAAGAATGGTAATAAAACTGAATTGTTATGTGATCTATACCTCTAACAGTCCATAAAGAGATCAGTATCTTTGCTGATATGTGTGTGTATATGTGTGTGTGTGTGTGTGTGTGTGTTGTAGGAGGAGATGGACACGAGTCCCATGGTGTCATCTCTCCTCAGCAGCTTGGCCAATTACTCCAACTTAACGCAGGGCAGCAAGGAACACGAGGAGGCCGAGAACAACGAAGAGGCCCGCAAGAAACAAGTGCAGGTAAACACACCTACTCTTTAGAGTTCGGAAAATGCTGTTTTTGCAATAGAGTGCCATTACACTTAGCAGCCAAACAAACACTTCGGATATGTATTCTGAAATTATGATGATAGTAGCATTGTTATGCTAATATTGTGCTATGAGTAACTGCTATCATTTTACAGTAATATTACAATAACATACTGCCTTCTTAACAAATGTACAAATGTTAATGAAAATGTAATATTAGTTTCAATACAAATCTATGATGAAATGGAGTCATCATACAGTGACTGTTGTTCTGTTGCTGTTGTCAGCAGAACTTTAGCAGCAGTATCTGTAGAGTGTAGCCCCCACAGGTCAGGAAAGTGTTGCTGGGGTATTTCTTTTATTGGCTGTTTATATTGGATTCTTGCTAGTTATTTATAGCCTGTGGAGTTATACAGGATTCACATATTAGAAGCACATTAATTCCTCAGCAAAATATTGATCTTTATCCTCATTTTATTACATGATTGACAGACTTCTTGTATCGCTTTTTGTTAAGACTGTACACTGTGATTTATGTTCATCACTGATTGCTCAGTGGTTACATTGACATACTCTCTGCATGACCTTTTCTCTCTGTTGATAATTGTTTGGATTTAACAGGCTCCTCGTATGGGCACAGTGATGGGTGTGTACCTGCCATGTCTGCAGAACATCCTGGGTGTAATTCTGTTTCTCAGGATGACCTGGCTGGTGGGCATTGGTGGGGTTTTGGGCACCTTTACCATTGTCTTCATGTGCTGCTCAACAGTAAGTCTATCTCTCTCTCTCTCTCTCTCTCTCTCTCTCTCTCTCTCTCTCTTAATAATAATTAAGAAAATATTGCAGGACATGGAAAAGAGTGGTAATTTGAGGACAAATCTGATGAATCAGGTTCTGTTGCCTGGTAACAGCCATCTTCCCACAAGCCCCTTATTAACATATGCAAATGACATGCCTCAGTATTCTCTCTAATACATATAAATGCTAAACATTCTTTAGTTCTTGCAAGTGCAAACCAACCAAAAAGAAATAGGCTTGAGAGTGGTAAAGATTCTAAGATCGTGGTTCAATGAAACATTTATTAGTTTTTGTGTTTTTAAATGTCTTCATTCAACAGAGCTCCGATCACATACTCAGCCATAACACTGAAACCACCTGCCTAATATTGTGTAGGTCTGTCTCGTGACACAAAACAGAATCTCCAAGGTATGACCTCTGAAGGTGTGAGGTGGTATTTGTCACCGAGACATTAGCCACAGAGCCTTTAAGTCCTATACGTTGTGAGGTGGTGCCTTTATGGATTGGACATGTTTGTCCAGCACATCCCACAGAAGCTTGAGCTAATCGAGATTTCTGGAAATTGGAGGCCAAGTCAACATTTTGAGCTTTGTTCCTCAAAGCATGCCTGAACAATGTTGTGAACAATCCTGCTGAAAGAAGCCACTGCCTTCAGAGAATATTGATGCCCAGAAGTGATGTTATCGGTGTAAAACGATGTTTAGGTAGGAGGTACGAATCCCAGGACCCAACGTTTCCCAGCAGAACATTGCTTAGAGCATCACAGTACTTTTGCCATCTTGCCTTCTTCCTATAGTGGATTCCTCTCCAGGTATGCCTGACTGTAAAGGAAAACAAGATTCATCAGACCAAGACACCTACTTTCATTGGTAATAATCCAAGTCCTAATGCTCTTATGCCCACTGTTGGCACTTTGGATTGTAGTTAGGGGACAACAGGGGCACTCTGACCAGTCAGTGCTATAATAGCTCTTCTGTGAATCTGGACCAGATGGGCTAGTCTTTGCTCCAAAAATGTATCAGTAAGCCTTGGATGACCGTAAGCCTGTCAACGGTTTACCAATTGTCCTTCACTGGACCTGTTTTAGTAGGTAGTAGCCACTGAACACACATGACCTGCCATTTTGGAGATGTTCTGTCCCCGTCTATCCATCACAATTTGGCCCTTGTCACTCAGTCACTCAGATTATTACACTTGTCTATTTTTTTCCGGCTTCCTTTTTCACCTCATTTATCCCCTTCATGACAGGTGCCATTGTAACAAGATAATCAAGACAATCCTGTCAGTGGTTTTAGTGTAATGTCTGTGTATGTCGGAGTATATCTAATAAACTACACATATAGATTTGGCTCACAACATGTATATTTTGTTTCAAAGCCAAATATTGCAAAGTAGCAAAATATCTGTTATAAATAGTGGACTGTACAACTGAGCCAGAAACAAAAATAGATAGGCTGCACCTAGATGCCTAGTTTTGATCATGGAACAGTGGTTTCTATGAAAGGTGGGAAATAAGTGATGCTTTGGTTGTCCTGAGCTGCAGTTATTGCATGATCCACAAGGGTTTCTCTGTTTATGCTTACTATTGAGCTATTGAAGATCGAAGGCTACAAATTCAGATTCACAGATACAATCCTGTGTTGATATTTGATCTGAATAGAATGTTTTGGTACAAGTAACATATTTAAATTGATTTTAATGATTGAACTAGAAACCCCTACATGGCCATTCCCCATTCAGTTCACTGTATCAGTTATGTGGAAAGTAGTGAAGGAGTGATTCATTACAAAGGCAGCGTTTGATTAGCAAGGATAAAATTGATGAACAGCAAAACTGAAATGTGATGAACAAGGGCCACACACACAGTCATTCTCACACTTACACCATTTTAGATTTCATCTTCCAGACACATGCACACACTCCAAGACACATGCACGCACACTCCAAAAATACCCTCTCCTTAGGCCTGCTTGGCCTTTGTGAATATCTAGACCAACAGAAAGGTCTCTTCTGACTGCGAAACAACATTTTATTACTCTTCTGTAAAGTGGTCCGGAGAGACTAGACATTTCACCCCTGCTGCTCTTTCCCTCTCTCACTATCCCTGCAGCCTCCTCTTCCCTTTTAATCCTTCTGTCTCCCTTCCCCCTAAACTGCATACAATTGCGCAATCATCCTGTTTGTTTGATGCTCCACATTGCTTATAGCACTAGTACTTCAGTACCATGGACAGCACCCACAGCTCAGTTCTTTCTCTGTTTTGTTTATTTAATTCACAGCCATTCTGTCTTTTCTGTGTCAGAAAAGAGCAAGAGCCGTAAATGAATGTGCCACATAATTATGTACTCTACAAATTTGTCTCATTTTTTGTGCTGGCCTTTCAATTGACTCATTTTTATCTATTATATTTTGTTCATATAAAAATGATCACTAAATTTTAAACTATAATTGTTAACGTTAAATATGTAGAGATCCTCTGCAGAGAACATGTCTCGGCACATTTTCTTGCACTGAACATAACATTGTTGTTTACTGAACGTAAGACAAAACACAGTGGAAGCATAAAGTAAATTGAAACCAAAAGCATTTAATGTGTCCGTCCGTCCATCCATCCATCCATCCATCCATCCATCCATCCATCCATCCATCCATCCATCCATCCATCCATCCATCCA
>JBBPDC010026653.1:0-12519 GCA_037974485.1 Hemigrammopetersius urotaenia | reverse complement strand
ACACACACACACACACACACACACACACACACACACACACACACACACACACACACACACACACACACACACTCAGGTTGCCTTTAATAAACTGAAACTTTTCTCATGTCACTCAACACCACTTCCATTCTAAGCTGTTTGAGATGTGCATGAAATAATTTAAAATCCCATGAAGCCTCTAAAGGCCAGATTATGTCTAGTCCAGGACTGTAAATGTCTAACGGAGAACCTCATTAAGAACAGATTCCAGCCTAAAACGAGGCCTGGTCTGCTTACAGAAACCCAACCCCAAAACCACAGATACCATGCCATTTTTTCTGGCTTTCTGCGAGTCTGCTGTAGCTCTTCGGCACTGTCGGACTTGCTAAACTGTTTATTTGCAAATGTCATACACTGCCTGAAGCAATAGCCTGATGTTGTGCTCCTAATCTTCCCACAGATTTCCATAGAGCAGAGGACAAGTCACGTCTTTCCCAATTAATGTTTTGACAGTGAACGAAAAGGCCTGAGCCAATGTCTGTGTGCTTATTACAGTTGGTATGAAAGGATTTCCAAAGAATTTTGATATTTACATTCTTTATATTCCCCAAGTAAATGGTTTTCAGCAACAACAGGTGTTCACATTCGTCTCCATCTTCTAATAAGACGTTTGTGTCTTTAATCAGATTCAACACCTGTAAATCAGTTTATGTTTGCTGAATACTGGGAAGAAAACAGTGTTGAAAAGAAAGCAATGTTGGGTAGAAATCAGTACTGAGAAGAAAGCAGTGTTGGGTAGAAGGCATTGTTGGGCAGAAAGCAATACAGGGAAGAAAGCAGTGTTGGGTAAAAGGCATGCAGTTTTGGGTAGAAAGCGATACAGGGAAGAAAGCAGTGTTGGGTAAAAGGCATGCAGTTTTGGGTAGAAAGCGATACTGGGAAGAAAGCAGTGTTGGGTAGAAAGCAGCACTGGTAGTGTTCTGTAGAAACCAGTGTTGGGTAGAGGGCAGTGTTGGGCAGAAAGGGGTGGAGGTAGCTCAGTGGGTAGGATAATTGCCTCCGGACCAAGGTGTCATGGGCTCAAATCCTACCCTCTGCACACCACCACTGGGTCCTTGAGCAAGACCCTTAACCCCAAGTTGCTCCTGTAGATAAATGCAGTAAATGTAAATGTAAAGCAGCATTGGTAGTGTTCTGTAGAAACCGGTGTTGGGTAGAGGGCAGTGTTGGCCAGAAAGCAGCATTGGTGGTGTTCTGTAGAAACCAGTGTTGGGTAGATAGCAGCGTTGGTATTGTTCTATAGAAACAGGTGTTGGGCTTTGTTCTTGATAGAGTGGTAACATTCACCAGAAATCTGATATATGTGCCAGATGTATAATAATAAATGCAGCTTCCAGATCCACTACACCTAACTGAATATTCATTTTTATACTGCCTTAAAGACGTTTTGACATAAAGGCTTATGCCTCAGTTAATTTTATTTAAATGTATTACATTTGTAACAGCATAAACTGCGGATCTTCAGCATCATCAAGTGTCTTATTCTGTTCTGTTAGAAAAGCATTTGTGATTTCGCATGAAGCTTTATGAAAGAACGCTGTAAATCTACATAAAGGAAAAGAGGGGGCTAATTTCTAAAATAATCTGAACTGGACCATAGTTTGGATTTGTTTGACAATTTTATATTCTCTGCATGATTCAGTTTTGGCTATAAAAGGTCTAAACCCACCTCTAGGATTTCTCCTAGCACCCCTGTGGCATTCTAGCAGTTTGTTACTAGATACTTTAACATGGGCTTTCAGGACCAGTGCCTGGGAAATCTGCTCTATTTTATGTTTTGGGTTCTGTTGTTGACACCACTGCTGAGAAGAAGTCCTCTATAGGCCTGCTTGTCCATTCTGAGCTGGTTTTGCTGTTGCTGAAAATAAGGGTTAGGTCTACACCTCCAGACCAACTCGAGACCAAACAGGTTTTGCAGTTTGATTCTATCTGGCTGATAATGAGTGAGGCAAATGACTGACCTCTGTTTAACATATGCTGTCAGAATTAAGTCTACTTTATGCATGGCCAGCTACGCTTATTAAAGGTTAATGCACTCCACACAACTGGCCTGTGTGTGAACCACCCAACCAGCTTCATGGACGCTTCTCAGAAGGGGCTGTAAATACACCGGCAAGTTCAGGCCAAGATACTGATCAGACGCTCATTAACGCTGGGTTTCTATCCCCAGACTGCAGTAGCTTTTTGGAGAATGAAAGCTCACTGGAATGTTTTTGGAACTGCAATCGAATTCAATGGTTGCTGTTATCCAAAAATTAGGGCCTTACAGGTAATATGTATTACTGTTCTTCTAAATTCACCACAGGTGGCTGGCTCCTCTCTCTCTCTCTCTCTCTCTCTCTCTCTCTTTATCTTTATCTCTCTCTCTCTGTCTCTCTCTCTGTCTCTCTTCTTTCCCTGCTCTGATTATCAGCAATCACTGCTTTACTGGCCAGCCTACAAGCAGCCTTCAAGTGTACGATCTGACGAGAAGGCTGTACAAAATCCAAGGAGATGTTTAACCCCTTCCTGCCAAATCCAACCAGAAGCAGATACAGTAATCCCTCGCTTTTGGGGGGGTTACATTCCAGGAGCACCCGCTCATAGTGAAAAACCATGTTGTTGTATTTTGGCAAAAAAGCCTAAAAATGCCTTTTTTTGTTTAATGCATTACCCTTAAAGAGAGGTAAAAAACCATTAGCATTAGCGGTTAGCATTAGCAGCGTGCAGCGAGTAAAAAAAACAAATACTCATACACAAAAGAATGAAATAAAATAAACTGAGATAACAGTTGAAAATTGAGGGGAGGGGTTTAAAACGCTAAAATACGAGGACAAGACATGGAGCAGTCATGCTACATGCTGCAGCTGCTTTTTCTTGTTCTTTTTATGGTGACTGACAACTTTTCAGTGTATTACTGCCACTGCTGGACACAGTTCGGTTCTCAGAAAAATCAGTGTTTGACTGAATCCGCGAATGCTGATCCGCATAAAACTGAGGGATTACTGTACTCCTGTTTGGATATAAAAAGGAACAGGAACAGAAAATATCATATAACTCTAGGTGGAATCTCAAAATTCAACGTCGCTCATCGTTAATGTTTGTGTCCCGCAAAGGCACACACTACTGAGAGAACCCGAGCAAGGCAGAAGCTTTTGTTCTCACATTTCCGTCTTTCAAGAGCGAGCAGCATCTTTCAGTCTTCATCATACAATCGAAGGACAGCGTCACTTCCATCCTTCAAAGGAATGATCTGACTTTCATCCCTCCCACCAGAGCTGAGAGATGAACCTTGTGATGACGCAAGTGTGTGATAAGCAGCGATGAGACCCGGCAGATATTCTGGAGACCTAGAAGGCATTATAATGACCTGCTCTCGCTCCGTGGTCGCTTAGGGCTTTTTTCCCTGGAGCTCTTTGCAGAACAAAAACTGGATTTTTATGTGTAGCAATTATGACTAAAATATAATGATTGCTGTATTTCACATTGTTGTGCTTTCCAGTAACTAGAACATGAACAAAGCAGAACTGGTCAGCAGATGACCTGGTCACCTGTTATCTACAAGGCTAAAAGGCTCAGATCTTTATGGTAAGTCACTGGAAAACTGCAGCACTCAAAAATATTAACCTGTATTTTAACAACTTCAGTCCTCCATGCTTGAGCTGTGATATGTGATGCAGCACCCACAGGTGACAAAAGAGTAACATGAAATATGATCTGACTAGTTAAACCGGCCCAGTACCTCCAAAAGATCTGACTTGCAACAGATTTGAAGTGTGGTTTAAATGAGATGGAAGAAGGTCAGGTTTCATGTGGCTTTTTGCCATTTTTGACTGTGGAAAATCTGTCCTGCAGGTATAATCAAGAGTGGGATTTCTGAACAAGGCTGCCTGTCTGAACAAGGCCTAAATGTTCAGACTGTCCTGCTCAAATCAGATTTGTCTGAACAAGGCCTGTGAGTCACAGATTTGCCTCTGCTACTGTATAAACTCAGCACCCTCTGATTAATGGTGGGGTTGGTTCAGTCAGTAAGGAGCAGCAGTGGTATAGCCTGTGTTCTTGGGGGCCATGAATCACCTCTGCGTCTTCATTTTTCAGTGCATAATCTCCTCTGCTTCATTTACTCTTCCTGCACTCGCCACATGTGAGTCAACACACACCGTGTTTCCCAGTGCACCTCACATTCTGCTGTTATTGCATGAAACTAACCACAGAATTAGACCACAGCAATCAGTAGTGGGTGATACATGACTTTATTACCTCGATAAAGAGAGCCATAATGAAACAGAGACAATCCTAATAGTGTGTTTTCACGTCGGTTGTCCTGACTAGTCTGGTCGCATTATAATTAATTTTACTTCACTTTGTGTATCTGTGCTTTTCTGCTTGTAGAACCAGAGCTGACCCACAAGCTCAGGCTTCGGGGGCAAGACCTTGGTGAAAAGATCCTGAAGACAGTATAAATCACAATGATATTATTAAAAAAGAAGGTTCTTGTACACTAAGAGGGGTCGAGGGACCCCTCAGAATTTTCTTCCTCGGGATTTGTGATCCAAGATTGCAGGACGCAGGTCAAATTATATAAGGCAGACTGTTCTTCAACCAAAATCTCTATTTATTCTCAGCTAATTGGAGTTCAGAGAGTACTGCGCCCTCACTGGCAGGCCCAGGTACTGCTCCACTAGTCCAACAACGGAGCTAAGACTCTGGCGGAGGGCGACTAGCAAGAGGGACTCACCTTTACTATTTAACACAACTAACACACACACACTCACCATAAATAATCTCTAATACTACTAATCTAACCACCCTCTAATGTTCACCAAAAACAAACGGTCAATTTACTCCACACGCAAAGCCTCCTGGGAGGCCAGTCCTTCCATGCGCTTCCAATTTGTGCATAATTGATCACGGGTATGGGCAGGTAACGGGTGGAGTGTTAACGGGCCCGGGCGGGTAAGGGGCCGGAGGGTGCTAATTTAATTTGGATATAATCACGGGTGAACGGGCGGGTGTGGTGCCGTACTGTGCAGGACTATGGACTGATGGGACCTCCATGATGGGACTATGGACCGTTCTCAGCAACAGCAACAATATCAGAGCTCTTTTGGACCAGGCTGCAGGTCTCCTACATGCTCGGCTGAGCTCCACTCAGAGCGCTGCTCTGGATCCCCGAGCGCTGCTTTTGCACTGTGCTCTTAGAGGAAGAGACTTGGACGAGAAAGGAAACCGCCGCTTGAGAGTTTGAGCTTCTTTCATTGATGGTGACACAGCCCTGGGGACTTTGAGGTGGGTCTCCCATTGTTCCATTGTAGCCCTTCCCATCTCTGATCCACCCTGCTGGCTCCAGTACAGCAGGCATCCGGATCGTTCCATTAGCGAGGCGTTCCTGCTAAACAGTTTCTGGAGCACAGAGGAATGGCATAACAGTGCAATCATCATCACCTTCATCTCAGTGCACTGGAGACGTCTCACCGAAAGCTTACTGAGCCCTGAATAAAGTGGCCCTGGAGTAGACATGCCCAACACCGTCCTGAGATTTTGTTTATATTTAAAATAGTTTATGTTTTTACTAGAAATAAAATACAGAGATTTGTTTTTAAATGATAGTGTTGGAATCTCAAACATTTCCTCTAATTTGCTTTAATTCTGAGAGAGGCTGGATTACGAGTGGATGTTTGGGCTGTAAGATGTCAGAACTGGCTCATCACAGTTACAAAATAACTTCTTTTTGTTTTTCTTTGCAAGTATCTCTGTAATGTTTCTAACTCACAAGCATTAATGAAGCTTGTTTTTACAACAGAATTGCTCGGTTGCAGTGCTAGTCTCCCAGTGCTTTGAATTTGGTGTTTTTTCCCATTCCTGTTCCTGAATCCTCAGTGCTCCAAATATTTGATTGCCTCCTTTGCTTTCAGCATATCTGATTCAACTTATCAGTGCACTGACAGCACCTTACTGAACCAAGGTGCTCTTGTCAAAGCAGCAGAAGGACTGAATGCACAGGGCAGTTTTTGGGCAGCTGGTGGTCTAGAAGTTAGGGAGTTCACCCTACAAAATCCCTACTCTGCTAGTGGCACCACTGAGGTACCCTTGACTGTCCCTGTACACTCCACTCTGGGGGGGCCTTATTGGTGGCATTGGCTTCACCTGGTGGAACGGTTTAAATGGGTTAAATAAGTTAAAAGGGTTAAATGAGTTAAAAGGGTTAAATGAGTTAAATGAGTTAAATGTGTTAAATTGATTCCACACAAATGAGTTAAAGGCAGAGAAAGCATTTCACATTGTACAGCATGTAGTGCTGTGTTCACATGTGACTATATGGGGCCAATAAAAATGTGTAAAGCAGGGGGTCTCCAGAAGCAGAGCTGGGAAATACTGCTCGTGTGTTTCAGGAGGAATGAAGAAGGTTTCTGTAGTGAGTTTCAGGAGAAATGTGGAGAAGGGCTGTGTAGTGTGTTTAAGAAGAGGGTTCAGTCTGTTTTAAAAGAAATGAAGATGGTTGCTGAAGTGAATTTCAAGAAAGATGCTGTATTGAGGGCAGAGAAGGAGGCACTCCTGGACCAGGGTGAAGAACCTTAATGTTTAATCAAGTAAATGAGTGCGAGTGTGCTTTTAAATGTTGAATGCAGTCAGCAGTTCCCCCAAGCGGCTGCACCACCCTAAGTGTCGGAGTCCTCGGCTCCGGCCTGACGGCTGTGCTTGATTGGAGGTGACAAGTTGATGGTCACGGGAGAGTAAAACAGTCTTGGTGACCCTGGAAAATGGCTGCTTCCCTGCCTCGAGTCCCCTGATGCCAGCCAAGAGCACATTTAACATCTTCTCCTTGGTTCAGCTGGAGTACTATGCAGCGGTGTGAAGGACCCAGTGTGTATGTGTGGCTGCTCTGACCTTTTGAACTCTCAACATACTTATAAATAAACAGTCTCCAAGTCAGAAGGGAGTCCATTGCCCTTTTGCTTTCTTTGTAGGTTTCTTTGTAAGCTGTCATGAAGAATTAAAGTCCCCTTTCTCCTACTCCAGCCCCCAATTAAAACACATCAGTAATCATCCATGGGTGTGTATCAGGCCCAGACTGTTACATCCTGGTTCAACTGTCTGATCTGCTGTGAGAATGAACCATCATACATTACACATACAGACCACTGCAGTTTATTTTAAATCAGCATCTCTATAGGGGGTTCTCCACTGACTGGTTCCAGTTCGGTTCAATTCGGTTCTACTCTGTTCAGTTGGGTTTCGGACCTACAGTTTTCCACTACAACTGGTTGCTATAGCGACTAAACATTCTGAGCAGCAGCCAGAACGGAGCGCTCTAAGCTGAGGTAAACAACCCCGCATCATTACAATCGCCAGCACGGATGAAATCAGAGGGGTTTTATTTCTTATCCTTGGTTCGGGGCTGTTTGACACAAAACTGAGACAAACCTCCAATATGTACATGTCATCATTTAGCAGACATCCCAAGTCTCCCGGAAGTCCCTGGAGTCTCCCGCATATTGATAGCGGCTCCCTGATACCCGCAAATTGAATAAAATATCCCGGAAATTAGAGCAAGCAAAGAACAGCATGCACGCGAGACACTAGAGAGAACCGCGCACTCGGCAGAGAGAGAGAGAGATGTGTGAATCACTGCGTGTGTGTCTGTTCATGTAGCCCGTGCTAGACAAAGAACATCCTGATTGGTTTACACAGCAAAATAAGCCATACAGATTACAGTGCGTGCGGGCTTTTATTTAACTTCTCGAGGACCGAAGTTCGAAAACCATTAACTGTTATCGGTTAAGTGGAGCATGATGGCAGAGGGAGAGTGCCCTAAAAACGAAAATATAAAACGCATTTCACCTCATACTACACAAAAGTGTATCCTTGTTTTGTAAGTGTGAAAAATGTACTGTTTGCAGCAGTGATTTCAGCATTGAGGTTTAAACATCTGTAAAAGGCATTTTGAGGTGAGTTTAACAAGTGTCATTTCATGTGCTGTATTATTCAGGTCTACACTCCCTGGTTAGTTGCCAAGGCTGTCATGAAAAGACCAAACTCCTTGAAGACTTTTGTGAAGTAGCAATGGAATATGAATAAGGAATTTGCATAAATAGTTAAAGTATAATCTACTCATATTATTGTCAAAATAATACATAATATTGGCCTTCATAATTTAGTGTGCTGACTAGAGTGTGTGTGTGTGGTGGTGGTGGTGGTGGTGGGGGGGGGGGGGGATGTGGTCGGAGCTCCCTGAAATGGGTTTTTGCTGGTTGGGATGTCTGATTTAGCATTGGTTCAGCACGCTTGGAGCATCGGCCAAGGTGGTACCAAGAATGGAACCAAGTACCAGGGACCAGATTTTAGTTAAAAGCAGAAAGAGTTGAACCGAACCGAGCCGGTACCAGTCAGTGAATAACCCGCATATGAGTGTGAACCCATTCCAGTGCAGTTTTAAATTCCTACACAAGCACCTCATTCTGCTTTATGAGGGACTGATTAGTGATCCGCTGAATCACATCTTATTTAATAAGGAAAAGTTGTCACACGCACCAGTCGGGTGACGCGGGTCAATGGAAGTGTTGAAGAACATCAAGGCTGACGCCCACTCCCATCAAATACAAGTGGAGAGCCACCGGTCAGAGCCCGTGCTATCCTTCCACCTCAGATCATTGTTTCACCTCTCCGGTAGGAGTTAGAAGATCGAGTCCTCCAGGTGCATTTGTCAGCCATCCTGACACTCGTCGACTTCTCTCCCAGCTCCAGCACCCCGTCTGGTGGCCCAAGATGGCCTCAGATGTCACGTGTGGTGTACGGCAGGGCCAAGACTCCCAATCAGCCAGGCTCTCCCAGTTCCTCATCCCGTTGGACATCGTCACCAGCCTGCGGGGGTCACACACACCAGTCACGTGACGCAGGTCCACGGAAGTCATGCGGAAGATGGTAGAGACACCTTGCTCAGTCATTAAGTCCTTAAACTTGCCTTCAGCCATCACCCTGGATTCCGTGAGTGCTCACGTCTGTTTTATACCTGTGTGTGTGTGTGTGTGTGTGTGTGTGTGTGTGTGTGTGTGTGTGTTGTGGACGCTGATTCCGGTGGGAATCTTGACTCTTGTGTGGAGCGTTCACAGATCAAAGTGCGTGATTCTATCAACTCTCACGTGTCTGTCCACAATTGGGTTCATCCGTCACGCTACACGGGCGAACTCCTGGCAAGGTACGGTCTTATTTTCAATTAGTTTGTGACAAAAGTATAAAACACTCCTGTAATCGACACTCCTCTCACAATGAGACCAGTTGGATGGTGAAACACTAAAGTTCCTCAAAGCTCATTATTGCCATTTTGTTTAAGAGAGAACAAGAGATTTGTTTTCTTTGAATTATTTACAGGTTCTGTAAAGCTCATTCCTCTTATTCTGATGTTTTGTCATTTGCTTTAAAAGGATGCTTTAAAGAACAATATTTTATTGTTTATATATAACTAGTTCTTAAAAACAAAGGCAAAGCTCTGCAGTTCAATACTTGCAGCTATAAAAGATAAAAACCGGAGAACCTGAACATTTTTGCAATGGGAACTTATTGTTTTCCAGAGCTGTAGATAAATTAAATCACATTTATTTCAGTATTACAGAACTGAACTGTAATACGCTGGAAAAGTTGTCAACCACCATAAAAAGAAGAAGAAGAAGAAGCAGATGAAGCTGCGGCAGCATGTAGCATGACTTCTCTGTGTCTTGTCCTTGTATTTTAGTGTTTTAAACTCCCCCACCACATACTGATAATGCTAAATGCAAAGTTTTCAGATTGTGAATATTTATTTACTTTTCCTTTTCTTTAAGGGTAATGCTGTAACTGAGTTTAATATTTATTTAAAGTGTTCTGGGAGCCGATTGGGTGCAATACTATAAATGGTTTACACTATAAAAAATAGGCATTTTTAGGCTTTTTTTTAACCAAAACACAACAACGCATTTGACATGGTCAGGATATCATTATAGTAGGGAAAGCATTACAGCAGTGGTTCATTTATAAATGTGAATGTAGAGAATTTACTATTGCATCTGCGATATTAATGTAGTTTTTCCTTAGAAGACATTGTTCGCTTGGTGGAGCAGTTTTCATTTTCAGAGATGTTTCTGAAAAATTAAGTACAATTTAGGCTACTGTCCACTGCTTTGGCACTAGATAGACGAAGGGGGACAGATAAAAAACAGGAGCAAGAAAATGTGAAGTTGTCAGAGAATAAAATCTAATTTATTTAAATAATGTGAGGCAGATTTGCCAGTGGACTTACTGCAAGGTTAGATGTGTCAGTTGTGGATCATAGTGATTAGTATTAGTGTTAGGGTTAGAATTAGGTTTAGTGTTGGGAATGGGTTAGGGTTAGGGTTAGTATTAGGATTAGGGTGAGGGTCAGGACTTGGTTAGTGTTAGTGTTAAGATCAGGATTAGGGTCAGGAAGGGGATAGTATTAGTGTTAAGTTTATTATTAGAGTGAGGGTCAGGACTGAGTTAGTGTTAGTGTTAGGATTAGGATTAGGGTGAGGGTCAGGACTTGGTTTGGGTCTCAGATTTTTCCCCGTTCTTTAAGAGTGGAACCTGGTCTTGGTGCCCCGATGGCCACAGAGTGGACAGACTGTGCTGTATCTATTATACTGGCCTCTCGGTGTATTTGCTTGCTGCTCGGCTGCTGGTTGAAACTTCTCTGCATGGAAAGAAGACAAACTCCTTTGAATGAGTCTCATTGAGTGTTTCAGTACAAACTGTACAAGCAATATTTTGCTGCCGTTTCACCACATCTCCCGATTCAATCGTAGCTTTTCAGGGCGCGCCGGCTCCGTGTAGACTTTGGCAGAGTGGACGCTTCTTACGATACTTTCACCACCATTAACTTTCATTGCCCAGCGTGCGGCAATCCAGCATTTCTTCCAGCCCGGGGCATGACATCCAGCCACCCCCATTCCAGGATCCAGCTAAGGCCTGGAGCACAGGCCGAAAGGGGCCGAGGGGGAAAGAGGGCCTTCGCTCTGCCTCTCTCTTAAAGTCCCAGACCAACCAAGACCCTGATCCTGACAGCTGGACTCCTTAAACAAAGACAATAAAATGGAGATATGAGTCTTCGCCCCTATATCACAACCCTCAGAGACTTTTTAAAGGGTTTTCTGGCCACTTTACTGTCTCATTTTGTCTGTATTGAATCTGATTTAACAAGGAAACTGTTGCCATTTTCTCTGAGTTTCTTGTCTCTTAAAGAAGCAGGAGGTTTTCAGAAACTGAAACTCAGCCAGGTTATGTAACACAGCCCAGAAACAACACTCTGCTGCCACCATGTGGGAAAACAGCAGGGAAAAGGGAAATTAAATGTTTGAGGATTCCTGGTGATTTCCAGTCTGTCACAGACTAGATTAAAACCATCATATGTTTTGGATTTAGACAAATAAAAATGAAAGGCTTCGGTCGATGTTCTCTACCAAAATCTCCCAGACCTGAGGTCTTCTCAGAAGAAAAAGTCCAAAATCAAGACATCCAGGCAGGCCTCTGTTGGTTCCTGGTGTTTTTAAGGGGTGTCTGGTGGTTTGTGAAGCTGTTTTGTTTTTTTCTTGATGGGTGGATGTTTCAGTTTGAAGAATTCTGGCGATATCTGACTGATTCTCAACACTTCTGATGTGTTTCTGATGGGATCTGAAGGCATTCTACAGGAAACTCTTAAAGTCTCTTAAGGTAATTCACAGCAAACTGTTCCTGTATGGTTACTGTTTGGCAGTTTAATCTGCATTACTGTACATTGTCCAGAAGCAAAAACACTGGCTGTCTATTAATGTTCCTGTTGTGCTTATCAGGGTGAACTCTGAGTAACTTAATGTCATTTGGGTGCTGATCAATCAAAAACAAACAAACAACACATTCAAACTGCCACAGGAACTGCTGCACTGTTCTCTTGGAAATACTATAATAATAAATATAAAACGCTGGTATTACACAGTTTACAGCAGCGTTTAGGTGGGTAATGCCTGTTCACCACAGGAGACGTTTTTCTGTTGTGGGCTGGTTTCATGACTTCATTAGAACCTCAGTCTCTCTCTCTACCTCTCTCTGTCTCTGTCTCTCTCCCTGTCTCTGTCTCTCTCTCTCTGTCTTCTCTCTACCTCTCTGTCTCCCTGTCTCTCTCTCTTCTCTCTCTCTCTCTGTCTCTCTTTCTGCCCCCCCCTTTCTGTCTCTCTCTCTCTGTCTTCTCTCTACCTCTCTGTCGCCCTGTCTCTCTCACTTCTCTCTCTCTCTGTCTCTCTCTCTCTCTCTCTGCCCCCTCTCTGCCTCTCTCGCTCTCTCTGCGCGTGTGTGTGTGTGCGTGGCGGGAGTGCGTTTGCGGGAGCGGATGCGAGAGTGGATGCGGTGAGAGTGAAACTTTCTTCTGAACTTTCTTTCAATTTTTCGTATTGCGTTGTTGCAGGTGTTACACCGAATTCTGTGACCATCGGGTTCTGTGACTCTAGGGGCGCTATTTCACATTTTGCTGCTGAATCA
>JBBPDC010026624.1:0-12520 GCA_037974485.1 Hemigrammopetersius urotaenia | reverse complement strand
AATTATCTGCCAATGGGGTAAGAAAAGTAATCTTAATGAGAGATAATCTCAAACAGAAGTTTTAAGCATCACTGAATTTTCTAATGCCATGTTTCTTGGCTAGTAATCTTGATTTAAGACATTTTAGATATTTGGACTGGAAACGAGGCAAAATTACTAAGTACGTTTTTTTTGCAGTGTAGCTATACATGACAATAGATTGAAAAATGAAATATCCAAAAAATGCAAAGTGCAAAGTAACTATACCATTCACATGTCCTTGGAACTGTACATGAGCTTGGATAAAAAAATGCATTCAATTTACACTACTGTATAAAAACGGTGGTATACAGTATCATATGACACCCTTGAATTAGCTGCGTCTAGACTTTACTTTAGTCAATTAAAAAACTAATTTAACACTCGAAGCAATATTTAGTCAGTTTAGTTCCATTGCCACTGTGGTACAAGTCTAATTACATTCATTGGCAATGTATCACACTCTTACCAAATAATTTGATCTGATGCGCCATCTGCTGGTAATACCATAATCTGCAACGGTAGAATGCTGTCCAGCAAGTAGAATACACAATGGGTCCGTTTGCCAGACTCAGATTAGGACTAATTCTCTAACATACAGAATTCTGTATTCAGACTAAACTTAAGTAATGTATAGGAAATCTAGCTCTTTATGGCCAGAGCCTCTGAGGATTTAAAAAGGGAGTTGTTTTCCTTGCTACACCAGCCTCTACTCTTCTGGCAATTGTTGGAACATTTCTGGGAGGATTTGATTGCATTCAGGCACTAGTGAGTTCAGCTACTTTTGTTAGATGATCAGGGTGGATGACAAACACCTCATTCCAGAGGCAGTAAATGGATTCCCATCATTTTTCAGCCGAGACTTTACACTCATCTAGACAATGCTTGGTATTGGACATAACTCCACAGCATCTTTTTGGAAGTACATTTCTATGCAGTATGTACAATTAGTGTGCATACAGCTGAACACTCATGTCATTCACAACCTTAAAGTAGCTGACAACACACACAATAAAATGAAGCGTCTTAGTGGACAGTGTATAAGGATATACATTAGGCTTTATGTATTTAATTCATTTGCATATGGTGTTGTCCAAACAGTTCAATCAATAACTAACCAGCTATGGCCTAATGAGGCCCCAACAATTCAATAACTAAACAAATTTATCAGATGGAAAATCCCAGTAAAACACTTTTTTTAACTCAAAGGATGACCGTTTCTGATATAGCCTCCCATCTTCGACACTTTTTTTCATCAGTATGCTGTCTGAACTCACACTAATCACCCCCATATGTCCTTAATGCACACCCACCCTGACAGAGATAAACAGAAGTTTATCGTGAACACATTTTTACCAACTACAGTTTGTTTTGACAGTAAACTCATACAAAAAGTGAGACTGTTTCAGGTTCCAGATTTCTCCTCAGTTCCTCCAGGAAAGGATGAACTTTTGTGAAATTTCATCAGCAGCTCCTGATTTTATTCACTGAAGAACTGATTGAGTTAAACCAGGTTTCTGATAGAAACTATAAGTAATCCTGGACTTCCACAAAGAAATACTGTACATACAATCACGATCTAACATTGAATATGTAAAGGTTAGCTGTTTTATGGAATCATTTGTTTCCCCCTCCTATGATACTGAGTGTGCAAAACAAATGTAACTTGACTACCAATCAACCATACAGCGCAAAGATAATCAAACAAAACATATATTTTCAGTTTGAATGAGGCAATAATTTAGACTGTATTAAAGTGTCCTTATTTTTTGGTATTAGGACTTCTTGGTGCATCACACAGCTTGCCTTTTTCCCCATGGAGCTTTCTTGATGTAAAATAAAAGGTGATTCACCAATCCAGGCCACAGGTGGTGTTGTAAACATTAAACCACTGCATATGTCAGTGTTTTATATACTATAACAAATGTCAACCTATTAGCCAAATAAATATAATTAAACCAATTGTACCAATTGTACAAGGAAAGCCCATAATTCACCACCATAAATTACCTATTCAGATGAGAACAATATCACTCCCAGGATCAGATTAAACAAGGCTTAAGTAGAAAAAAAGAGCCAAAACCCTAACCTTTAAGAGTAGTAGACCAACAAAAGTCCAAACAAAAAGACCAATGTTTCGTTGGTTTTAGCTTTAAAATCAGTTGTAGTTTGTGCATAGCAACATAAGTACATTTTACAAAGTTTAGACACACCAGTACGGCTTCCCTACTATACATAGTGCTAAACACTGTATAAAGGTAATGGCTTCAGTTTACTGTATCATAGGTTTCAATGTGGACTCTCAATAATAAAGAACTAACCAACATGACACAGCAGCATTTCAAGAAATATTAGGAAAATATATAATGTATATTATCTTCACATATTCTTCCAATTGAATTTTCATACTCATTGTATATCCTGTTGCTACATTATTGTCTGTCATAACTTCATCCTACTGAAAAATTACCACAAAAGAATATAAGACAAGCGGTTCTAATCATTGGAATGGTGGAGTTTTAGAACTGTTGTCTTTATGAAATCTGTAGTGGCACTGCTGGTTTTGATCAGTCCTCTCTCAGATAGGCCTCTGGAATTTCCTCATCTTCTTGTGGTGCTGTGACGAGAGCACTTTGTAGCCTCTTGCTGACATCTGCTTTGCTTTCATTCAGATTTTTTTCTGCGTTAAGTGAGCGCTGATGAACCTGGTCTACCTGAGACTCCACCGTCTGCAGGTTAGATTGGGCTGCAGCTGAAGCTTCATCGGCCCCTAAAGCAGAAATGTCAAAATTATGAACATACCAACATGTGCTTGACAATGGACTGGTTTCAGTACTGTTAGTAAGCACACTAAAAAGTACAAAATAAACTGTGAACTACAATAACTAAATAAATAATAAACAACATAATATTACATGAAATCATAATATACTACAGACGATGATATCAGAAGTTACTGCAATAACAATAAACTACAACCATAATGCCCATCTCCTCACACTTTTTAAATGGTCCCCAAATAATCTCTTAAATGGCACAATCAATTATCATATTGCATTATGTGTCTACAAACAATTTCAGTGCTTTACAAATGTGTATAGTAACTGTAAAGTGTCATGTGGAACAAAAATATTACCTGCATTAAAAGCAGCTTCAGCAGCCAGCTCTGACAGATTGATTGCCATCTGCCAATTTGCCTTGAATTTTTTGCAGTCCTCCCTTCGGTCAATGACCTAAATAAACATTAAACACAAAATTAACACACATCTGTTGATCTGATAACTGCTTAAGGGATGATTTTAGAATACTTCTACTAAACGTTCTTGACCTACGGAATATCTTACTGAGCTTTTACCTCCTGCCGTTTGGAAACTATCATCTGCCATAGTGACTCCTCCTGTGCAGGGTTCAACTTGTTGATATTGGCTATATATCCTGTGTGAAGAGTCATGAGGGTGTTTATTGCCTGGGAAGAGAAAGTACACACAAGACATGTCAATGCTACCATCTTTTTGTTACACATAATAAGAGTGTGTCTTGTCACTGATGTACTTACATTAGTATACTCAGTGAGGGACTCCACTAGTGCTAAAGTAGTTTGGGATAGGTATGTGTTGGAACTGATGGCCACCAGAGATGATGCTCTACGGATCAAGGTTTCATGGGACAATTTTTGTTCCTGTGCATGAACACAACATGAATTGCAGAAAGCTTCAACATATTTTGTTGACAACATTGGTAAAGGATTTAACAATATTTCAGATATTTCTTGTGTCTTGAATCCACAAAGCTCAAATTATGAACTTCAGACTGGTCTGGCTAATAAAAAAAAGTAAGACAGTAGAATAGCATGTCTGCACTAAAAATGGAAAAAATATACACAATGCACCTAAATATTTATTTTTGTTCATTGACAGCAGTTTCCACAAAAAAACCCACTGGCTGAAACATGTTTAAATTTCAGACACATTGTTATCTGCTATTTTTTGGTACTCTTGAATTTGTTACACCCACAGTTTTATAAAACTTAAACAGCAGCAGCAAAAAAATTATGCTTTTCTACTGGCCTTTGTGAGGCTATTGTCAATACTGTAATCAAATAAAACCTCTCAAACCTGCACAAAGGGGACAGCACACAATCCACCAGAAATGCTTAAAGAAATCCAGCTTCTTCGGATTGCTGATGGCAGTCTGCCAAGTCTGGGGCAGGTTCTGCTGGTGGCACTCAGCAAGCCTGCTGCAGCGCTGTAAAATAAAACACACACATTTTCTTTCTGGTCAGTTAGATAAAAGCAACTAACCTAACAGTATCTAATATCAAGTAACGCTTGATAAATCACTTACTCACTCAGTCGAATTAATGTTATTTAAAGTTGTACTTTTTTGAGTGTAAAAGTAAACTGGCTCCTTATTGTCACATCAGAACACACCACAGCACACAGTGTGAACAATGTGAAATTTTTTCTCTGCCTTTAACCCATCATCAAGTGAACCAGTGGGTTGCAAATGACACAGCACCCGAAAAACAGTGCGTGGAGGTGGTCTCTTGCTCAAGGGTACATAAGCAGTGCCACTCTCAGTCTTGGGATTCGAACCCAAGACCTTCCGATCGCAGGGGCACCTCCCTAACCACCAGGCCACCAGCTGCCCCACTAGTTCAATTCACGTTTATTTGCAAGGATGCTTAAGTACTTAGAAATTAACTTTTAAATCAGTCAGTGTTTCACTGAAATAGCCATAGTGTTTAGGTAGGTGAGTGTGTTTTAGGTGTCTCGACTATGAAATGACTGAGTTTGTAAGAAATAAGGAACTTGGCCGTTTGAGCCACAAAGGACAGACATACCTGTCGAAATCATTGTCTAACTAAACAACAAAACAGTTGGTGCTATGGTATTTTGTATTAAATATAGGGTTAGGCGACAACAATTAATTATAGGAAGTAGCCTTCAGCCGAGGGAAGACCCGTAAACAAGCTACCGCAGTGACACATTTTCAGACTGTAACACCCTAAAACACGTGTTTCTGATATTGGTACCGCATGGAACAGGTTTTAATATATATATGTATTTGTTTCCCACACAAATACAGCCTCCTAACTTCACAAAAACAGATGAGGGACACCTACCAGCCCAGAGAGAGCACCTTCCTCCTGCACAGCGCCATACTGCCCTCGCACAATACAGTGAAGCTGGAAGTGCGCCCCCAGCAGCCGGTCTCCAGAAATGCATGTACACAACATGACCAAAAGTATTGGGACATACTTGTTTGTTTCCAGTGAAGAGCTTAATCTTTATGCTTCAGTATACGAAGACAGTTTTGACAACGCCACGCTTCCAGCTTTGTTTTGGGTCAAGAACCTTTTCTATTCCAGCATGGTTGTGCCCAAGTACACAAAGCAAGCTGCATAAAGACATGGCTTGAGGAGTTCAGTGTGGAAGAACTTGACTGACCCCACAGAGCCCTGACCTCAACCCCATCCAGCACCTGGGAATGGATACTGTGAAGCAGACCTTCTTGTCCAACATCAGTGTCTGACCTTATAAGTGCTCTAGAAAATGAATGGGGACAAATTTCCACAGAAACACCTTCAGAATCTTGTGGAAGGCCTTCCAAAAAGAGTGGAAGCTGTGATGGCATGTTTATTTTCTTTTATATAAACTCACGTCTTTTGTTGCCAAGTTTCTCGCGTATTGTACACATGTAGAATGAATGAGGGCTGTTCTGATCTTTGTAAAAGTATTTGTGTCAAGAATGTTTCATTAAGCACAGAACCCGGTTCTTCACTCGTGTGTCTCTGCTCTATATGCAGTACTGTTTTTGTGATGAAATTAAAATGCATACAGCACATGTGTTGTTGGTTATGATGTATACAGTTACAGCAAATGACTGCAACTTTTCAGAATTACCCTTATGCCCACAATCATAAATTACATTTTTCAATCTCATTGTAACTGTTATGAAAGTAGGTGTTGTTGTTGCTATTTACATTGCAGTACTTAAATACTATTTAGTCTGTAAATAAAATTGTTTTAATTTGTTTTTTTTTTATCCTTAGTCATGTCAGAAAAACTACAGGTCTCTTCTGCTCTCTTTTACACAGCTAATGACTGAGCTGTTATATCCACATGCTTAGTCAGAAACGCTGATCTTGATACGTATATGAAATACGTGGTAATTTCATTCTCACACTGACTGAATCTGAACTGACTGAACATTAAGGACTCAAGCACAGCTACCTTGACTGATTTATTTTATTTAACAGAAGAGACTAAATTACTGTATGTGTATTTCATCTTGGTTTTAGTGACCACTGCCATACTGGATGCTTTAGAAACACAGCCTAGAAAAAGACAGGTTTATTACAGTCACTCATCGCTGTTTAATTGCTGGTATTATTGTTAAACACATTAGCATATGTTTAGTTATAAACCTCCCATGAACAAAATATTATCACTGCTTACTGTAAATAAAGGAAATGTTCAAAAAATCTAATTTTGGTATGATTTGCTGTTTAATTTATTTCATTGCTCTTTATTATTATTTGTATGTGTCTTGTTTTCTTTATTAATTTAGTTATTCCTTCATTTTGATTTTATAGTTTTACTTGCATATCTTTTATTTTGTTATTATTTTATTATTATTTGATCTTGAGCTTTAGCTTTTTATCTAAATCTTTCGATTCCTTGTTCTTTGTTCTGATGCTGGATTCCACTGTAAAAGATGGTCATTCTTTTTGTACTTTGAGTTTAAATAAAGGAATTTATCAATTTAGAAAAAAGCATTTAACTTGAACTAATTTAGACCACTGCAATATTGCTAACTTTGCAGCACTGCTTGCATTCTTAGGAAATTTACAGTCTTATGTTAGTGCCAAGTAAATGGGGGTAGCAGCTGTTCATGGATGTTCATTAATTGTTCTGATGGCACACAACAACAAAAAAAGTGAAACCAGATTTTAGCTTGGCTGCTCATTTTACTCATTACTGGTCCTGATTGTGATGCTGCAGTGTGTGAGCTTTTGATGAATTTTGAATCACAACTGTTAAAGTACAAAGACAAAGCATAATAAAATGGCTTACAAAAACGACTTCCAGCAGCTGTGCATCTTTGCAAACAGTTATGCATTGTAATATGATTGAAATCTAATTTTGCTAAACAATGGAAAAGGGAACATTTTCACACAGCCATTAAGCATACCTGAATAATTAATGAGATCTCTAATTGGACAGGATATTCCTGGAGACTTTTTTGACTTTACTCTGGACATTTAGAGTCACAAATACACCTGCTTTGTTAAACCACAGAGGATGAAAAACACTGGAGGAATATTCCCTTTTGTATTTCGTCATGCAACATGTAATGCATAATAAACCTAATCCAATCTCTGTGTTCAGATTGTATAACCTCAGAAACTGACATGCACAACACAGATACCTTCTCATCAGATAGAAGTATACAGCTGTAAGCCAAAAGTTGCACACCCTGGACAAATGACATCCTTTGTTGTTTTTCGAAGTGAAAATAAGCACACATCTATCATAACAGCGGCTTCCAGCGTCATTCGCATATGGCTTATATGGCTTATACTGGGTAGGGAATAAACTTATAAACATACGGCATATTTAGTGAATATTCTGATTTGTTAAACATAGCAAGTAAACAGTAACTGGGCACTAAAATTAGCACAAGTTAGTTTTTTTGTAGAGGTGCATTTAGAAAGGCAACATGCAGTTTAACCTGGGGCCCTAAAAATATTGCCTGAGTATTGCCTGAACAGATCTGTAACCCAATCTGTTACCTCATTTGTCTTCTTATACAAGCTGTCCTCTCTTTTGTCTTTATCCCTCCACATCTGCATATGTGCTGTCCCAATGGTCTGCACAGGGGAGTAAGTTAATTAAGTTAATTAGGTAATTAGTGTTTCTGTCTAAACACTTACAGTATTTTGTAAGTGCTATAAGGAATTGATACAAAATATCTAAGAAAACTCTCATATGCTCTCAGAATGAAGATTAAAAACAATTTATTAAAATTTGCAATAAATTGTTTAAATACAAACAAAATATTGGTGACAAAAGAACAGTACTATCAATGCTTAATGTGTCCAAGAATTACAATTTAACGAGACATTCACATGAAAAATAAAACATTCAAATCCAGGCTTCAAAAGCGGTACCTAAAACTCTCAAGACTCTATGATGTCAGACAGAAAAAGCATATTTTTTATCACCCAGAGACTGATCTGGGCTTGAATCCTTTCAGGTCTAAAGCTTACTATACTGTATGTCTTCTTCATTCCCAAATTACTGACTTACAGACTGTGTAACAGTAATAACTTTTGGTATGCTTCCAGATGCTAAATGTCTATTAATATGCCTTAGCTATTCTCTTTATTTGTGTTTCAACTTGTACAGTTGGTTGTATTGTGTGTTGTGACTGAAGAACACAGAGTGATATTTATTCTGTATTAAACATAACTTTTAGGATGACTGTCTTTTTCTCTTTTTATTTAAGCATTTGATTATAATGTCATTATATTTTAGAATGAAAAGAAAAGCAGCAGAGTTGAATTATTAGCTGCTTTTGTCACTTCTTATTGTTTTACTTGAATCTACGACTGTAGTAGTTTTATCACTACTTCTGTTACCTTAACTGTTGTTTCAATCACAACTGGTAGAGCACCTGATTTAATAAGCATTTCTGATTAAGTATAGATAGTGGAATTCTGTTCAAAACTCTACCTAAGTGTATAATTTGTGTACCCAATCTGTTACTTTGGGGCTGCGTAGAGAGAGGGGATAGGGCTAAAATTCTTTTTATGAAAGCATTTCACCACAGTGGTGCTGGTGTAGTGATGACTGTTTCAACTATGTGTGGAAAGGGATGTTTAATTGTACTGCATTCAAAGCAGTAACAAGTTGCAATATTGCAATAAATGGCTATAAACAAAGTTGCATAAATTGGATGGCAAATCATTGATAACTGAAATCAAAGATGGTCAAACCAGTGGTATCATGTAAATGATCATCTAATTCACTCATTTAAAAAGTGTTACTTTCACCTCAAAGTCTTACATGCATTATTTTAAAAATGTAAAATAATTAAACTGTTAATCTGTTCAAATGTGGCTGTGGTGGTGGTGTGGGCACTAGGCACCTTTAATGTGCTAACCGATGTGTTTGCTCTCTTCCTCGCAGAGCCCTCCTTCTACTTGTCACCTACACTCTTCACCGTCGAGCAGCTGCTGGTAGCGCCCTGGCAGCAGGTCAAAGGTGTGGTCTTCAACATCCTCCTCTTTGTGACAGTAGCAGCTGTGCTGCTCTACACCTATGTGGCCATCTTGAGGCAGGCATGGGCAGCCTCGACTGACCACTCTTCAGTGCAGAAAGCCCTGCGAACTGTGTTGCTGCATGCACTGCAGCTGGGCCTATTACTCATGTCTTTCCTCTATGTGTACCTGGAGTCCCTGCTGGCCAACATGCCTCTGTCCGTCTACACACAGATACGTTTCCTCAACTTCCTCATGGTCCTGATCCTGCCACGCTGCCTCAGCTCCTTAATCTACGGCCTGAGGGACGAGACCTTCAGACCCTTGTTCAGGCAGTGCTTTCTGTCCTGTAACACTAAAAAGGTTGGGCCTCTATACACTTTCAGAGAATCGCTAATAAAGTGACAATAACGGGGTGTGTGTTGTGTTTGTAAACTTGTATATTAAAAAATGGGTATTCATGTAGATGCATTTATGTGTAAAACCAAACATAATGTTCAGTTTAATTAAATACAAATAAACATAAACGTAAATGTTTTGACAGAATCGGATACTCCTGCCAAACTATGATATTGTTTGCATTCTGGCTAAGTGTATATTTCAGAACATGGGTTGGTTTTATTTTGCAACAGCCATGTCAAATGTACTCTAATATTTGTTATAAGTTTTATTAAATTAACCTAATAAAATCAACATTTTGATTGATTTCAACATTTTGAAAAGAAGTCTATAGCTCTGAGGCATCTAGTCTAACAATTAAGCAATTTTTTAGTTTTAGCATAAAAAGACAAAGCCCTATACTGGACTCCTGGACTGCCTTTTTTTCTGGATTCTAGAGGTAGGGTCCTGTTATACTAGAAACACAGTGGGATTACATTCACTGGCATGATTCTTGTGTTGTTAAATATCCCTAGAATGTCTGCAGTGGTACCCTTGAGTAACGTACTTTCCCCACGCACTAATCCCTGGGCAATGTATTCCTGGTTCCTGCTGCACTTCTGTGAACAAATTTCACACCGTTCAAACTGTATGCTTTGGTATGTTCACATGTGACAAATGGTTCATTTTAAAACTAAAAAAAAATACACAGATAGGGTTTGAAAAGCAGACGCTGAAATAGGCTAGGTATGTTGGGGTTGGGCATAGCTAAAACCATGCAGGGCAGTAGTAAGAACACTGCCACTCAAACCCTAGAGTAGATCATATTAGCATAAAGTCCACCTGAAGAGGTCAGTCTTCAGCCTAATTTGGGTGCGGTTCTTTTGAAGTTAAGAAAAACAGATGACTAGACAGACCAAATAAATAAAACTGTCATCAAACAAAAGCTTTGGATAAAAGCGTTCGCTAAACGCCATAATGTTTACTACATGTCATTTGATCCTACAGAGAAGAATTTTAGCTGCCTTATTTAAATGTAGATGCATTTTCATCGTTGATAATGCTCTGTGTACCACAGTGGAAAAATTACCACAGATTCAACTGGGCTGGGATCTAGGCACTGTAAAGGCCATATGGTTTTCTTTTCATTTTCATACTTACTATGCCATTCAGTAGCTGTGTATTGGGGAACTGTAAATCTGTAAGAGACCACAACCACCAAGGATGGGATATCATATGAAAAAGGTGATCATTCAGAAGAAGTGTAAAATTTGATCCAATCAAGCATTCAGGCCAATAATGGTCTTCTGGTGTCTAAATCCTACACATGTATGTTCTAATGCAAACGGTACATAGGTCATAATGCCACACTGCAGCACAGCACAAACCTTATGGGCTTTAATAAGTATCTGTCACGGTCGCCTTGCCTTTTTTGTTATCTGTACATAGTCATCTATTAAACGTTTTCTGTTATTCTTCACCCCTGTGTTCTTGCCCTTTCCCCCCATACACACCCCTGACAGAATACGAGCATCAACCTACCCCCACCATGGACGCTTCCTCAGTGCCCCTGCCTGGAGACCAGGCGCCCCCGGCTTGACAGCTCCCGCCGTACCCGCCGTACCATCAACAGCTCCATCAGCAGTTGGTGGTTCTGACACAGGCGGTCCAAGAGCTCAGGGTACACCTCCAAGCACCCGCTGCTCCACCTGCACCCGCGCCTGTTCTGCAGGCACCTGCTCCATAACCTGCGCCGATCCAGCCTGCGATCGCACGTCACTCCTCACTCCCAGAGAGGAGAGGGGGACCCAAACGGTTGTAGGAACTTTCTTCTTTCCTGTGACTTGTTCTTCACAGAGAATCACGGTCTCACAGAGCAGCAGAAGGTGTTGATGGCAATCCAGAGACTGACTTGGTGGGTTCAGGACTGGGCTGCGGCAGTCTGGAGAGCAGGAGGTGTAAACACAATGGACTACACTGCATTCACCCAGCTCTTCCGGACGGTCTTCAACCACCCAGGACAAGGACGGAAGAGTGGACACAGGCTCATCAAACTGCGTCAGGGCACGGGAACGGTCTGTGACTATACCTTGGAGTTCCGCATCCTGGCCGCAGACAGTGGCTGGAACAAGGAGGCCCTTTTGACTGCGTTCCAGTGTGGACTTAGCCCGGAGGTCCAGAAAGAGCTGACCTGCCGGGATGCAGACCTTGGGCTAGACGCGGTCGTCTCTTTGGCGAGCTCACTCGACTTGCACCTGAGAGAGAAGGCAGGAGCTATGAGGTCCCCTGCGACATTCATCTCCCCCACGAAGGGGATTCATGGTATGCCACCAAGCTACAACGCCTGTGTCCTCAGTGTCCCCCAGTCCTGGTGAGTCCGGCAGCGAGAGAGGCCAACAACGACAACAGGCTGGTCTCTGCTTCTACTGCGGGCAGGCAGGGCACTGGCGAGATCAATGTCCGAAGCGTCCCACTACTCCTCCCCCAACCCAGGTTCTGAATTTTAGTTCTGTTAATCAGTTTGTCGTTCCTGTAACTTTGTCTGTGAATAAGTCAGTTGTTTCTGTTTGTGCCCTTATAGACTCGGGGTCAGCTGGAAATTTCATCTCGCAGTCCCTCGTGTCTTCCTTGTGTGTGCCTACCCATTCGTTAGCCAGATCTGTTACGGTTCATGCCATAGGCGGTCGCCCCGTCTGCAACACGTCACTACATTTCATCACATTCCCTGTTTCTATCACCGTTCAAACGACCCACACAGAATTTATTGATCTCACCGTTCTACCCCAATCACACCACCAAATTATTTTAGGGCTTCCCTGGCTGCGTTTACACAACCCCCATCTGGATTGGCACACC
>JBBPDC010026605.1:0-12521 GCA_037974485.1 Hemigrammopetersius urotaenia | reverse complement strand
TGTATTAGAAGACTGGTTAGGTATGTGGGAGCTAATCCATTTAAAGCCTTGTATGTAAGTAGTGCTATTTTGTAATTTGTTCTAAAATTATAGGCCCCCACATGGTGCATTCTGTCTAAGAAATAAATATAAATATAAGAATATAAAAACTAGGAACAAAATTACCCATAAATATGAAGCTAGTCCTTCCCCTTAAATACTAATCTAAACTAAAGTTTCTATTTAAACTATCTATTGTACAATAAACAAAGACGGGACAATAGACAATACAGAAGTGAACGTGTGCAAGTGGTTCAAGGAGAATGTGAGTTTATTGCCAGGAATATTAGACAAGACGAGACAGAATTGTGCAAATTGTACTAGTACGAATGTAGCATGAGGTAGACAATATGAAGTGTGGTGTGCAACAGTCCCATTTGTGTGTCTTTTGTGATTGACTTTGTAGAAGAAGAAAAGCCACCTTTTATATTTTTGCCACACGTTTTGTAATTTTTTGATGCGACGATAAAAGGAGCAAGCTTAAAATGATCAGTAACGAATGTAACAGTAACTGTTAATGAATTTGTTGGTGGACTTGCTTTGCAATTATGTAATTACATTTGAATCCAATCAAAACTAAAACCTAACTCAAATGCATGCCACACTCTGCGGTATAGCTATAAAATGGGCAAACATTCAAAGCATTGATTAGTAGCAGCATAAAACAGTAGTAGCAGCAATGAAGCCTGAACTTTTTGTCTGTACTTTTATAATTTTATAGATAATAGTGTGCTATGCAGTGTCAGAAACCACATAAGCAAGTCTGTTTTAGAAATGTGAAGATTTAGGTATGCAGTTTTGCAATACCAACTTTAAACATCAAAGCTGTCTTGACTAAAGTTACTTTTCCACAGCATGATGGACTTGACTCTACTTGACTCTACTTGATTTTTGAAAGCTGGTTCCTTGTTTATTTTTCATTGCAGTTGCTACCCCCATGATGCAGCTGGTAACAAACAGTTACGAAGATACATTAGCAGTGGAAAATACTGAAAGTATGATAATATTTATTGAGTCAAGAAGAGATCAGTGGTTAGAAAACTTGTGGTCATAGCGTGGCAAGTTTCAAAATAACAAGTTGGTGCAGGATGTCCCAGGATATCCAGTGTCGCTTCTGACGATTCTCCCTGACCAGTCAGTAGTTAGCAGTGTTTTCACGTTAAATTTAGTACCCCTGAGACCATGATGGATGGTCATACACAGGCTGGGTAGGTACCAAAATACAAAAGGTTTAAGCCTAGTACCAAGTAGTTGGTATGCCTAATGTACAAACACAAGCGAAGTACGGTTAAGTCAAGTTGAATTGGGACCACGCAATGGAAAAGTGACATAACTGGGGCCTAATTATTTATTTGGGCTGTCGTTCAAGTCATATACCATTCTAATAAGCAAGTGTCACTGGAAGACACAACAACTGGCCAAAGCATAGATGTTTGAGAAGACTTTTTCCATCCTGTGGTGTTAATTTTCAATTGGCTCGTACTTGCAAAAGCCAATGTCTTTGGTTCCGTTGCGGGATTCTTCCATGTGTTTACATCAATCGCCAGGGAGACACCAGAGAGTTTCCAGCAAAACAGACGGCTTTGGTACGACCATGTGGCTGTTCTTGTATGATTTAATTATGGTAAACAGACAGAGAAAGAAAGAGTAAAAAGGGAAAGTGATTTTGATGCGGGAATGAAGGAAAGGGGAAAATGAGAGACAGAAGAAGAGAAAAGAGAAGGAATACCATACATTTCTTGGAGGGTGCGAGCTATCAGAGCGAGAGATAGGAGAGAGGTTTTGGACGGTGAGGCAAACCTCAGAGGTCATAAACTTCAGCCTGAGTCTACGGGAGGGTGTGCAAGAAAGAGGAACAGAAAGAATCAATGTTTTCAAGGGCAAAAAAGCATTAAATCTGTGATGTCAAAACAAATTCTCTGGCGAGACTAACTGCATTCTCCCCACCTTACTAATGCAGACTTTACAGCAAACATGAAGGAAAACACTCAATGAGGTCATCAAGATGAGTTTTGTCCGTTTCGTTCTAGCCAGAATTTCGCAATAAACCTATTAGAAGGGGCAATGTCTTACTAAAAAACGTTTAAAGTTTGCAGCATTCTAAGGTTAAATAAGATTAATCGTTTAGGGAAGGATATATATGTGGGATTCAAAACAAAAGTCTGGGAAGGTTATAGCATTTCATCATTAAAAGTAATTTTAGTAGATGGTTTTTCCCAAAACTGCCCCCTAGTGGAGAATCTTCTGCCTGCTAGACATGTGTAGATGAGTGAGTGTGTGACTGAGTGAGTGTATAAGTAACATACAAACCTGTTTCATTAGGTGTTCTAGATCTAAACGTGACCCCATGGTGAGTGACGGTGTAACCACAGCAACATAAACATCTCCATGACAACAGAGACATCCTGTCACCTCTGTTATTTCATAACACAAATGATAAAACAAATGATAAAAAGTGGTAAAACAATTCTCACTGAAGTTCAGTTCAAAACAATGAAAGATAGAAAATAAACCCTAATTCTAAAACTTCTTTCTCTGTACCCCGTCACCAAGTGAAATAGCGGGCAGCCAGGAACACAGCACCCGGGGAGCAGTGTGTGGGGACAGTACCTTGCTCAGGTGCACCCCAGTGTCGTTACTAGCAGTCTTCGGATTCAAACCCACGACTTTCTGATCCCAAGGCAAAAGCCTTAACCACTAGGCCATCAGCTCCAGTGGAGTTAGTGTGAGGATTTCTCCTATCCAACAGAATTCTCAGCTGTACTCCAAAAACCTTATTGCTGAGAGCAAAATAACTTTAATAAAATATATTGTCTTTCAAAATCAGTAGCTGGAACTGGACTTTACAGCATGATTTCACCTCAAACTGGCAGCTTGCCATTTATGAGGCCAGGAAGACTAGCCAGGCAGTCCGAGTCCACAGCCAGCAAACACACACATACAAAGCCAATATTACAAGAAACCGAGCTTATCTAAGTTCTCAAACTACCATTACGCTCAGTGCTGACTCAGTGAACGCCTTGCATTCTGACCACTTCAACAGCACTGAGGCTGTATCTGTCATTCTTGTCAGTAGTGGGATTTTTGAATCTGCTGCAGAAGTTGAACTCTAATGCCTTTCATCAGTTCAAATGGGTATTAATTCCCCACAGCCTCGGCCAGGCTGGTGTTTAGGGGAAAATCCTTTGGAATTCTTGAGGCAGCCCTTTCCTGGATTGGTTTTGAATGAAAGACCATTTGTTTCGAATGAGACAGCTTCAGATTTTTCGGTTTCTTTTTTCTTTCTTGATGGATGCACTTGTGGAGTTGTTCTTGCTGTATCACCTATTCCATCTAGTTCTGACTGATATCCCACAGTACTGCAGATCACAAATCACTTCAGCAGCCGCACATTTCTACAGGGAGCTATTCTGAGATGGATGTTATATGTGTCGGCATATGTGCATGTGTATGCGTGTTTCTTGTAAGATCATACTTTACAGTCCATAAATACTTGGACAGTGACCATTATTTTTTATTCTGGCATTAGAGTTTGGCACATTGGACTGAATCAAGGTCATGAGAATCCATTGCCTTTAAACTAAGTGAACTCACAGGCCTTTTAACTAGGGGCAATAATCACTAAAGGCCCAACAATATGATATTATAGCCATATGTGAGCAGCTATATATAGATATAGCCGCTATACATAAACTATAAATCTGTTCAGCAAGGCTCTTACTGGTATGAGAGTAGTGTTTAGGATTTCTGCCTGAATTGAGAATCACCCCCCAGTCTCTATGTCAGGGGTTGGAACTGCAATCTTCCCCAAACTTTACAGCAAGGGATACTCATATAACCATAGAATTGATCACATTGTATTGTATGGGTCCATAACATTATTGTACTGTTTTATGTGTTCATATGATACAACATGATACATTATGATTCAATGCCACATATATATGTAACGGAGATCGTGAGCCAGGCCTTTTCATTCAACATCAGTGCCTGAACTGATTCTAGAGAATGAATGGTCAGAAAACACTTCAAAATCTTGAATTTTGAACTTGAACTTGAAGTGTGGAAGCTGTTAGAGCTGCAAAAGGGGACCGCCGCCATATTGAAGTCTATGGATTTGAAATCAATGTCATGCGTCCCAATACTTTTGTCCATATAATGTGTGTTGTCGGCAGATTTAGAGTTGATTCTAGATGTGGTGTTTGCATCTGGAGTGGGTTGTTATCTGTCAGTGCCAGTAAAGCAGGACATTATGCTGCTGAGAAATTAGAGCGAGCCAAAAAGAATATAGTCGACGCTTCAGGTATGTTTTAATACATTTGGCGCATTGTTTGGAAGTAAGAATGCACTGATAAATTAGACAGATAAGGAAAGGGAGTGAAAGAGAAGGAGAAGCGAAGCGGGGTTTATAGAATGCAGACCAGCAGTGGACAAAAGCTAATACCCACCATGCACTGCAGCGAGGGGGGGCCGGAGAGTGCTGAGAAAGCCGGGATGCTTCTGTAGCTGATCCTAACACAAATAAACCTGCATCGCAGACCACCACAGCACGCAGCAACCCAATATCCCCACAGCGCACTGAGAGAGATGCCAGCGACGGGCGAGCGAGAGAGCAGGTCACTCCCAGCGAGGAAAGAAAGGCTCGCGGGTTAAGACCCCTGCCGGGCTCGGCTTTCGATTCGGCCTAATCAGGAGATATGTTAGATTTACGTGATGCGTTCAACCCACTAATGAAAGAGGTCTGCCACTGCTTCAGTGGTCTCACACAAGCATCCCTGGAACCTCTGGATTTGCTGGGCTTCAGTCAACAGTGTTCTCATCTCAAGATGTGAGGATGTTTGCATGATCATTCTCTGCTTTCCATTCGACAGCCCTGGCTTCCAACACCACCTGCATTAGTAAAGTACATAATCAGAATTGGTCTTTAATGCGTTAGACCCCAAAGGAAATCATCTTGTGCATCCTTGACTACCTTCAGAGTTTTCAAAGT
Source organism: Hemigrammopetersius urotaenia (assembly GCA_037974485.1). Classification (NCBI taxonomy): domain Eukaryota; kingdom Metazoa; phylum Chordata; class Actinopteri; order Characiformes; family Alestidae; genus Hemigrammopetersius; species Hemigrammopetersius urotaenia. Next base: position 7,492 of record JBBPDC010026605.1, on the reverse strand, counting down.
TATAAGCAAAAACAATTTTCATCAAACTAGTTCGAACTTAAGTTCCATAAGGACAAAGTTGAGTGCCAACATAGACCAGTAATGACAGAGCTTGGGATAAAATGGGCTTTGAATTGTACCAGAAATTGTAATATAATACTGAAAATACACAATAAAGAGAAGAATTCCTTTAAGGAATGAAACAAACGGATTCAAAATCAACGTCATCATTCCGAGTGATAAAAATGTGCTATAAAAGGCTATAAAAAGGCTACACATAATTTGACAAGGGGTGCCTAAACTTTTGCATATGGCTGTTTTTGCACACAGTCACTGAATGACTTTGCAGCTTTCAGACTGATGGAAAAAGCTGAAATATGATAGACCTTGAGAATGGAAAATGAAATTATGTTTATCAGAACTGATTCATGGCTAGCACTCATTTCCTCATAGTGTAAACATGACTCTGTGTTTATAGCATCAGCACATGAGTTGAATGTATTAATATTTAAAATACAGCATTAGGCTTCTTCTCAGAGTCAGTTGAATGGAAGTGAAAGCTCCTGAGAGATACTTGACAGCCACGTCTTTTGCATGTATACATTCATATGTGTATGTACTCATGAACTGTTTAAAATGATGACATCAGACATCATCCCAGGTGTAACGTCAATGACCAGTCCCCCTACATTGTGGGACCATTCCGTATGGCATAATGACAAAGCCCAGATTCCAGCACTGTGCAAAAGACTATCTGCATTTTTAAAATTCATCCAGTTCTCAGAATTTATAGTCCAATGAAAAGCTTTATACTCTTATAATTTCGAAGCATTATTAAAGAATATATCATTTTTCATTTGGAATATATATATAAGTTATTTTTGTTATACTTGTATGTAATTAGTAACAATATAGTTAGATATTTTGTTGGAATTACATTACATTTGCATTGGATTTACAATCAGTAACATAACATTTATCTTACATTTATATCCTTAATTTTGTGTTGTGAGTTCGGTTTAACTGCCTGTTACACTTACATTTCATTTACACACACACACACACACGCGCGCGCACACATAAATATATATAAAATAATATATAATAATATACTTACACTGTATGCATTCAATTTGAACTCTATATATTTGCATCTAACATCTAAGTTACATTTATGTTTGACATACATTGTATATAATTACGGCTACAATGCAGTTCTACTGAGTTGGTACATTTGTTTCATTCACACTCAATTTATATTCATTCTTGGCAGGGTCTGCAGAACAAATGGCTAATATACAAAGTATATGTCTTTCCACAAAACAAGACGCTCTGCAATACATTAACTTTCCATCAAATTAGACTCATAATAAAATATCTCCTCTTTCACTTTTAAACACATACGAGATCAACTGAAAATATTGAATCTGTGCTTTCAACAGAATTCTCTTGTTTCAAATGGTAAATGCCAATGGTCCTCAAACCAGTCCTCCGACCCCACAACGCTGTCATCTGCATCATTAGGGGTGGGCCCTGAGGACTCGTTTGAGAACCAATGATATACTCCATGTGGGAATAAAGGAAGGTTAACCTGTATATCTTTAATGAACAATGACAAGACATTAACCCCCCACTCCCTTAGACATGCACACACACACACACACACACACACACACACACACACACGCACACATAGAAACCAGGCCAAATTAATTAACACCTTGTGTAGGGGATGAGCCTGTGCCAGCAGAAACAGTATCCCTCACTTTCTGTTCCATCATTTACTCTCCAGTTCCAACAGGGAATTCTTCAGATGGAATAGCTGTCTATTACAAGAAAGACAGGTGCGCACATACACACACACACACACACACACACACGCCCCCCGAAACACCCGAGTCCATGCTTTGCGTCAAAGCTGCTGCTCTCAGCGCTGGATGAGTGATTTGTGGATAAGAAATGAAAGCATAACGTGTGGAATGAAGCATATTCCATTATTGTTTGATACATCCTTCATGCTGTCATTAGAGAGATTTCCAGGAGACTAAAGCTAGTATCATCTTATCGTCTTAAATAGGCCAGCAGCATCTCAAATATTTATTTTTTTATATTTTTTTTATTTATTCCTATCAGTGCTTGCCATGCTTCTCATGTTTGCTCTCAGATGTTTGTGGTTTGGAGAACCATATTTCTCTCTCAGAGCTTTCTTTTTCTATCCCATGAATCTTTCTTTCTTAAAGATTTAGTTGGCTAAAGACAAAGAGAGATGTTTTACTATGTAACCATTTCTACTGGAGGGTCCATATGTTCAATTCATCTTGTATTTAACTTTAAAAAAAAGACATTTGTATGGGTTTTGTACCAAAAACAATCATTATTCATTTCAAAATCGCTATTTCCCAAACTCTTTGTTGGAAACAAAGTCCAGTTGCCTTTACTGCTGTCATATGTAAAAGAGCTGTGTTCTGATTGGCTGCCTTGTATTGAGGCTCAGTCAAAAAAAACAGTCGGGCCTGAAACACTGTCTATAACTAGATGAGCTGAACTGGAGGAGGTCCCACAGAATAGGATGTGCCTAAATGCCTTGGTTTTTGTGATGTCACAAAAACACTGAATGGGTCTGTTTACAACTTAATGTCAATATAATGACCACAGAGTCATTTTGAACCTTTCAAAACTATTGTGCATATTGTGGAAAAGATGAAGATGGAGAGTAAACAGATTTTTGAAAGGCATGTGAAAAATGTGAGATTGGAATGGGACCACTCTTGATTTCCAGGAAATGGTATTGGCTTACACAACAGAGACATTACAGAATCAGGAATCTGTTATTGTTTTTAGAAATAATCAGGGATGAAGGAGGTACAAAGAAATGCTATACTTATTTACTTACTATACAATATAGTAAACTTATTATGTAAAAAAAGTCATTAAGACATAATTATTTTAATCAAAATTCACCAATAACATAATTACTGGCACCTTTAACAGTTCCTGTAAACTAAATGTAACTGAAGAATCCATTGCTTCCTATCATGTGACACAGAGGCCCATTTCTCGTAGCCACTCTTCAGAATTGGAAAGACAAGAGAACATTCCATTCAAGTAAGACAGATGTGTGTTGATCTTCATACATACAGTATCTTGCATACGGGTCTAAATGACAAAATGGTACTCCACATAAGGCACCAAACACATAAGCCTCGTGCCACCTGTTTTAAAATATAAGTTTAACATATTACTTATAGTTATTTAATTCATTTCAATAATAAAATACAAATCTCCCAAAATAAAAGTCACTGTTATGAACACTAACAGATGAAGACAATAATGATTACATCGTTAAAACTACTGTGCCACGGTCTGGAATATGTTGCTGGGGTTTTCCACTCACTGGTACCAGCTCAGTTCGGTTCAACTCTAGTCACTTTTTTCACTTTTCCATCACGAAAATCGGGTTCCTGGTACCCAGTACCATTCTGGGTACCACCTTGGCCGAGGTTCCAAGCGTGCTGAACCGATACTACATGATGACGTTTACATATTGGAGGATACTGGTGGTCGCTGTGGTTACCCCAGTCTTGTTGACTGAACGTTAGCTTTAGCATTAGCGTTAGCATTAGCCTAATGTTGCTTCTTTAAGCCTTGCCTGGTGCCAATCAGGGCTCTCAAGCAAACCGAACTACAACCCCCCGCCCGGCTCAGCGTTCGGCAAACCGAACCACAAAGACTTATCTCCCAGCCAATCCCCCCTCCCCAACTTGGGGTTAAGGTCTTGCTCAGGAACTAAAGGTTGGATTCGAATCCATTACCTCTTGGTCTAGAGGCAAGTCTCCTACCAACAAGGCCACCACCACCCCAGCAGTGGTGAAGCCTACCGCTAGTGATTCAAGGAAGGGCAAACCACAAACCACTGACAATTTACCATTTACTGGAGGAATGTGTCACAACACAGTGCATTGCTGTAGACCAATCTGACCTCACTTTCAAACATGCCTACAACTTGCTTACAAGCATAGGATTTGGACCATGGAGCAATGGGAAAAGGTACCTTGGCCCACTGAGTCTTTTGCATTCTGTTTACTTGGGAAACTGATGACATCAGGATGCACTGTGGGAAGAAGACAACCCAAAACCTCTGGGCCATGTTGTACTAGGAATCCCTGGGTCCAAGCTTTCATATGGATGTTAATTTGACACCCACCTAAACATCACTGCAGATTAAATGAATAACATGGCACTGGGATTGATGGCAGCGGCCTCGCTTTGCCACTGTGCTCAGCAATCACTACGAAACACAATGTACCTAACTCTACCTTAATTTACCCCTGAAAATGCACAAAATACTTTAAATTAACATTAAGTGGCTGTTAATTTATGAACCCAACCCCTTCATTTTTTCTTATAATTAGGTTTAAGGCATAAGTGTGAAACCCCTTAATTTAAATTAAAAATATAATAATGGGTGTCTTTAAAATATAATAATAAACGTAAATCCAGTGTGTACTCGCAGCTTTATTAACAGCATTTTCATAACAAGCCAACAACAGAACACGGGTAACATCCACGTTTTTTTTTTCCTGTGCAGCCGGCGGACCGGTACCACATGACCCATTTGGCAAATTTGAAAAAGTAAAGAGATATTCAGTAGTTTCACCCCTTAATCAGCCTTAGTCCCTTCCTTTCCAAAATTAAGGTAATTTTAAGGGGTGAAGAAACATGGTACAGCCACAAGGTTGGCCATGGTGGAGCCACAAGGTTGTGGTCACTGTTAAGTGTTTCTTACAAGCACACCTCATTTCAGAACACTTATAATAATAAAGATGAAAGATGAAACAAAAGCTAAACTTTGTGCAAAGTGTTAAAACTGCAATTACAATGGATAACTGGACTTCTTCTGTAAAAGAGAAGTTACCATTATGTTGAGTTACCATTATATTATATTGCCATTCCTGTCATAAGTGAAATGGAAAGAAACATTGCGCATGACTGAACTTTTACCTCACATCCACAAAAAATTCATTACAGATGTTTTAATTTCAGCGTTTTGGTTTGATTCCATTATATTTAATGAAAAAAGTTCAAAATTGGTTCAAATGTTTCCACGAGTTAACCATGATGCAAAGCAAACCATGACCCTGATGTCAATTCTGAACTGGTGGCTGGAACTTCTCAAAAGTGGAATGAAACAGACAATGGGTGTTGGCTTCCTTTGCATGATTTTGCTGGATTGAATTAAGCCTCAGAACCGAATATATTTAGAGCTTTAGATGGTTTGAACTCAGCTTGAGTTATTTGGCAGCAAACAATTTATGTAGTTGCCAAAGTTTCCGGGTAGGGGTGCTTTTAATTAGTACCGGAATTTTGGATGAAGCCCCATTGTAACTGGGTTAACGGCATTACATGGATAGTGACTCTGCATGCAGCTCCAAAATACACATAGGTTCACACACACAACGTTTATTTTCAGGAAATAGAGGGATCCCATGCTATTGTGAAAAAAGACACCCTCAAAATATTTGCAATGGAGGCTAATATCAATAAACTGTTCGGAGCACAACAATGTCAGGACCATCGCTCTCAGTGCATTTCACCCACTAGGCTTTCAAAGCATCAGCAGTGGACCCATCCTGCTCCCTGTGAGTAGGCCTACAGGGGCCTTTAATGCTGCTTTAGGCCTAACACACACACACACACACACACACACACACACACACACACACACACACACACACACACACACACACACACACACAATTTAATGCCTAATGAAGGCATTATAGAGTGTAATATAATTTGCTTTAAGTTTACACTGTAATTAGTGATGTGGCCATTGTGTGTGATCACCATTTCATGAGCCTGATGTTTAGAGACAGATGTTCAGTAATAAACTCTATTATGCTTGTTCATATCGGAAAATTAAACAAATAATGCCAAACTTCATTTTAGCTCAACAATGGACGTTGTTAGGTCTATTTTGACCCCAAGCCCCCCTAAAAATATAGAAATGATTATATGATATATCCACCCATTTCATACAAGACATCACTGAGAATTGCGAAACTTTCGGTACAATATTAGGTGCAATACTCAAAATGTGCAATATTAAAATGTGTAAGTATTTAAAAAAAAAAAAAAAAAAAAAATCTCTTTTTTTAGATATTACCACCCTCTTGTACAAGGATCCTTGTATCTTTATATTTTATATATTGTATACTACTAGTGGTACTGCTTTATTTTCCTTTTCTACCTATCAAAAAAACGTAACCTGACTCTGAGAACTTTACACAAGAATTCTGCTGGTCTCATGCGCGAATGACAAATAAAAATCTTGAATCTTGAATCTATAGAAGAAGACAAGAAGCAAAACTGCTGAGTGTAGGCAAATATAATTCCTTAGTTTCTCTTGCTGTGGGCTAATTCACAGTTACTTAATGGCCATACAGCATCTCTCGACTGGCCTGACCCTTCTTCCTCCAATGCCACTGCCTTTGCGGTTATTTTGGTTTTGTAAACTTCCGTTTAAATTCCACGTCTAGAACACGTGCCGTGACTTTCTGCTTTCCTCCTACAGATCTGGAGCCTGGGTCACTGAGGTGGCACTGGTACTGTCTGGGTTATATTTAGTGTGGAGCATGGGTGTAGAAGGGGACCTGCGGTTCGAGAAAAGTCAGGCTGGGTTTCTTGTTGTGTTGGGTGCACTCACTGGTGAGGTTAATTATATTAAATCAATATGTTCTACACTTCAGTACATCCACTTTTAACACCCTCCTAGCACATATTTCTATATGTGTGTGTGTGTGTGTGTGTGTGTGTTTGTCTTTATATGTGGTTTGTTGCACTTTGAAGTGCTGCACATTTGGCGTTTGTGTATCAAGAAGCTCATTCTCCACCAATCTTACATAAACACAGACACAGACACAGACACACACACACACTAATCCCACAGCTGGAGTCTTACCCATACAAATAGTGTGCTGTTGGCAAAACAGAGTGCATTTTCTTGTTTTCCTTCATGAGCTTCAGATATACTAGTCAGATGCTTGGACCCATTGATTCAGCCATAAATAAGCAGGGGTTTTTGTTTTCTCACACTGGTCAGCTTACATGTGCCATCCTCGTTCATTTTCATTCATTTAATGACATTTTTGTGCGTCTTCCATAGAACTAAGATTCAATAAAAAATACAGGCTTATGTCTTCGTAGTAAACCTATTGACTCTATGGGATCACATGAGTAGCCATCAGCTAATAGAGCTGGAAGTTTGAGGCCAATGAATGAGCCTTATTTTCTTGATCAGTACAGAGTAATTGATTCTAATTGAGTTTTAGTTTACGAGTTCAAGTAAGACACTGCGTTTGCTGGGACTGAAAGGCTGCGGGTCTATTTATGAGCCTGAGGGCTTTCAGTCAGATGAGCCAATATTGATCAGGTACTAGGCGTGTGTGTGTGTGTGTGTGTGTGTGTGTGTGTGTGTGTGTGTGTGTGTGTGTGTGTGTGTGTGTGTGTGTGT
>JBBPDC010026557.1:0-12522 GCA_037974485.1 Hemigrammopetersius urotaenia | reverse complement strand
AAACACCGGTTCTAGACTGTTTTACACCGGTTATATTTACTGAAATCAGAGTTTACTGATACACTCTGAGTTCTGAAAGTATATATTCATATTTTGCACAAAAAACTCAGGACTGCGACCATGGACCTTGGTACAGATCCATAACTTCCACACTCCCGGTTATTCTGGTACAGGTAAGTTTCCAGTCAATAAAGCCAATAAAAAGAATCTTATGCACTTCTCTAGGTGTCACCTCGCTTTTCCACACTTACTCTTGTCTTGCATCACTGCTGGGCCCTCGCAGTTCATGTTTCTTCCCATGTATTCCTTTGTTTATCGTGCCCTTTGATTCCTCAGTGCCTACAGTGGTTTTGATCTGTTCAAAAGATCTCATTCATCTTTAGAAGTATTGTTCTATTGCAGCCCACCAGGACATCTGCTATTGCTAAGCTAAACACGTTCATCCGAGCTTCTCAGCAGATTAGAACACCTGATCATGTCTCAATCAATATATTATCCTCATTTAATGGAATAAACCATTTCTTTCCTAAGTTGAGAGTTACAGCCAACTGGCCCATCCAGGCCAAGTCAGGTCAAGTCAAGGAGGCCATCAACCATCTACAACCAGTGAAGCCAAACATTCCTCCAGGACCACAGTGTTCCTCCAGGACTATGGTGCAACACAACAAGCAAAACAGAAACAGAAGTAAATAATAAAGTGCAAGACCTGAAAAAACAAAGAGTAAACACCACCACCACAGGACAAACGCGCTTTATCTACAAATGAGTTACGACTGCTAGGCTGGACAAGCCTTAAAGAAATCGCAGCCTAACGTGAATGAATGCAGGTTTGAATGTATGTATACACATACATATACAGGTTTATATAGACACATACATTAGACCACACATGCAAATGTCTATTAATATTTTTTGTATTCGCATTATACGTTTTTATATGTTATTGTACCTCTTATCTCTTATTGTACTTTGAATCCAAGATGGCAGTTCGCAAGCGGCCACACCAGGTCCAAGCCATGATGCGATATTCATACATATTTTCGGGGAATAACCCCTGATCTACTGGGGCTAAAAATACAAACGAGGACTCGTTGGAAAGGTCTCCTGGAGATCTAAAACATGTATATTTGCAGTTTCCGTCTTATTGTGGGGATTTCCACGTAAAACTAAGACTTCAGTTCTCAAAAAAAATCTTCATGTGACTGAATCTGCGACTCCTGATCTGCATAAAAGTGTGGGATTATGGTGCGATATTCATACTTTATTTTTATGTTCTGGTGTTTAGTTTGTCATAATACTACAACGGCCAGTATCGTCTAGATATCTGAAAACAGATATCTGAGCTCCGAGCAGACGGATCGCGGCATCACTGAGACCCTGCGTCCGCCAGGAAGTTGGTCGAAAGCGGTGAGTGAGGAGGAGGAAGCGCAGTAAGAGAGCCGGGATCTATTCTAGGCTAAAAGCCAACTTTAGCCGACCAGCGCCCCCATCCCTTCTGTTCTCCACTCCCTAGACAGCAAGCTGGACTGTTCGAGACAACTTCTGCCCTCTCAGAAAGTGAGAGGACATTGTTGTGTCCGTATTTTCACTGAAACATGGCTACAGGAAGGAATCAGCGACTCATAAACAGTTCTCCCTCCTTCCATCCAGCAGATGGTTCCCCAGTGCTAGAACCGTAACCACCAGACTCTCCCCAAGCAGCCAGGGCCCTTAACTCTTTGCCACCAAAGGACTGTTAAACTCAACAACACAAAACACCTTCTGCAGACACAAATAACACAAGTACTATAGACTGGACTTTAACACAAAATGCTAATTTATCGTATCCTATATTTAGCCTCATGCCAAATTTGCACCTACTGAATGTCAGCAGTTTCCCAAGCATTTCAATACACTGTATACTGAGTACAGCAATCCCCCGCTTTTCACGTGGGTTACGTCCCAAGAGCACCTGCGTATAGGAAAAAAACGCATTGTGTTACCCTTAAGGAAAATGGAAAGGTAAACCCATATTTGCCTCTAATTTAAATTCCCACTGAGATATGGAATTCGGAAGGTCTCTAGACAAAAGTACTGGGACACCGCGGTGAGGTGAGTGGTTTTTGGGGAATAACCCCTGATCTACTGGGGATAAAAATTCAAATGAGGGCTCGTTGGAAAGGTCTCCTGGAGATCTACCGAACTGTGGATTCTGAAGTGTCTGAGTGCTTTCCCCACCGAGATATGCAACTTGGAAGGTTGCAGGACAAAAGTATTGGGACACCACAGTGAGGCGAACGGGTGCACAAGGCAAATGTGCACAACGTGAAAACATCCAGAAAAAATATATTTACTGCACAAAAAAAAAAAAAATCTGCGTGTGACTGAATCTGCGACTTCTAATCTGCATAAAACTATATTTGGAACGCAGCCCTCAGCGCTTTGATAGGAGATGAGTACAAACGAGGTGGACCTGTATTGACGATAAACATATCTTGAATCTTGAATCTTGTCTTATCTTACCACCATTAAGTTTCTCCAAAAAAGCCGTTGTGGATGGAGGCGAAGTTTAAAAATCCTCTAAAAGTCTCAAATTCTATTTTTTGAAAAATCATTCTCCAGAATGTAGCCTTTTTATGCATGAGCTGGAAATGCAGTGGCAATCAACTGAGAGCTCAATGGTTTGATTTATCCACTGTTTTAAAAATGGGTTGCGATTCCGTTGCAGTTCCTAAACTCTTACAAAGCAACAAAGACCAGTATCGGTACTCCAAGACATACAAACCTCCCTGTACCTGACTACAAAACAGCAGTTCTGAAGGAAGAGCGGCTCGACCTTAAGCTCCACCTCGTTTGTGCTCATCTCCTACCAAAGCCCTGAGGGCTGCGTTCCAAATATAGCTCTAAACACACGATGCAGCCTGCATACAAACTCCCAGTGTCTGCAAACTGCCTCGCAAGCCCCAGGATCCAGCTTTTAAGACTGTCTTGCACTTTTTGACACAATAAAACCCAGAGGGCGCGTTGGAGCTAATCCAATGCCATGTTGAATTAAATGCTGGACTCTGTAATTAAATCTCTGGCTTCAGCTCAAGTTTGCCATTTGTTCAGCTAATCAGGCTGAGAGATAATGTCTAGAAAGGCTGGAAAGGCTGAATTATTTACTAGAGCGGTTCAAAGCCTAAGACGTTGTTTTTAGGTATTTAAACATCTGTCTCATCTGTCCGACATGCAGATGCGGGAACAGGTATGTTTGGCAAGTGCAGTTATAAAGAAAACAGCCAATGACCTGCTGTTATTACATGTTGGCCCCTTATTAACATTAAGGAGGGCTTTCATAATGTGTCTGCAAACACTGGACTAAATTAAAGCGATGTCACGTCGAGCCTGATAACCCCTTAACTCTGGTATAATCACTGCCTCGAATGGTCAATTGTTTATATAAAAGCAAAAACCAAAATACCCAGTGTGACCTTGTGTTCGATACAAGTGCCTTCCAACTAGTCTGCAAAACATAAAAGTGGAACTGTAGCTGTAGTTTAGCCGAATCATTGGGTGTGTGAATAGAGAGATTTAATGTATCAAAACCTCAAAATATTCACTGAAGAGCACTACAGATATTACTACAGTCTTATGTAATCAATAACTATTCACATTTTCAGCTTTAATCCTACACCTTTTGATATACAGTTTTATGCGGATCGGCATTTGCAGATTCAATCTAATGCAGATTTTTTCTGAGAACCGAACTGTATTACCTCCACCAGTCCAGCGGTGGCAGTAATACACTAAAAATGTGTCAACTGCCATAAAAAGAAGAAGAAGAAGAAGAAGCTGCTGCAGCATGTAGCATGACTGCTCCGTATTCTAGTGTTTTTTTACTCCCCCCCCCCAATGTTCAGCAGTGATCTCAGTGTATTTAGTATTAGTAAGCTGTGCTCTGTCTGAACATGTGGGTAGAGAGAGTTATTTCAACCTTTCTTTTGTGTACAAGTGTTTTCACACTGCTAATGCTAAACGTTAAGGTTTTCTGATTCTGATTATTTATTTACCTTTAGATTTTGTTTAAGGGTAATGCATTAAACTCAAATTAAAGTGTTCTGGGAGCAGATTTGGGAGCAGATTTAGGGTTTACTGTCATGGTCGGTCAGTGGCTGGTCAGAGCCACTGCTTTTGAGTTGTGTGTTTAGTTCTGTTCCTGCTCAGTTTGGGTTTTATTTTTGGTTCTGTTCTGTGTTCAGGGGGGGGCTCTTGGTTTGTTATGTGTTCTGGATCTATGCTTGTGTCACGTGCCTGTCCTTGTGTCATGTGTTCCTGGGTTCCAGCTGTCCTGTGTTTATGTGCTTGTTATGTTGGCTACAAATGCCTGTGTCTGTGAGCCAGTCCTTGTCTGTCCATCATCATTTAGAGCGTCATTCAAGAGCATACTTCAGTTGAGCACCTTGTGTGTTTCTGTAGGTCTTGCCTCGTTTTCTGAGCCTAGCATTTGTTCTGGCCCACGTGCCTTTTTGCTTTCTGTTTGTCAAATAAAAACGCATCTCAGAATGGAGCCCTGGTCTCAAGCCTGCTCTTTCCAGGGAAGCTCTCGGTCGTGGGGGACTAGCCCGCACGCCCGTGACAGTTTACACTATAGAAAAAGGCATTTATAGGCATTTTTTAAACCAAAATGTTATGTACTGTGAAAAAAAAAACCTGTGGAAAAAAATGCCTACAAATTTTTATAGTGCAAATATAGGAGCATATGCCCCCAAATATGCTCCCAACAACTTCATTTTAAACTCAGTTTTAAGAAAATGTGACAATAAACCTGTATCCGTAATGTACAGTTTACACTGAACTGAAATACGACTACCAAAGTGGTATTTCACCATCCCAAGACGCCTTTCTTTGTGTTTCTTGCCACAGTACCAAAAAAATTATACAGTTATATTTTATATAGAAATGTAGCTGAATTTACTTTAATATTTATGTTATGAAATCAGTAAATTATATTTTTCTTAATAATTTAGCACTAAAATGCAGGACGATCATTAGTGCGGTTCTAAGAAAAAATCTTCTGTATTTATATGGGGAGTCTCCTGTTCAGACAGGGCTGATGTGGGTGTTAATACTTTTTCACACAGCTGCGTTTCCAGACGGTGGATGCTGGATTGAATCAGTGGAGGACGGAGCGCCGCTCTGTTGATCAGAACATTTGAAGCGACGCTCCGACCTCATTATAGAAGCACAAACTCAGGACACAGTTTAGATCCTTATTTCTCCAAAACACCTCCATAAACTTCTCAGAAGATTTTCTGCACCATATTATAGAGAGTAGATCAATAAGAGTATCGGTATCACCAAGCTGTATCAGTATTGACGTATGAATTACTCATCCTTAACTGAGATTAGGTTCTAGACTCCGTGTTCAGTATGTGATTTAGTCCATGGTCTGAGCTGTCTGTCAGAGTGTTCTTTCCTGGGGTTTATTCACTTCTTCTGAAGGCAGTTTCAGGTGATGTTCATCCACTATGACTGAGTGCACTAAGCAACTCAAAGCCAGAAAGTTCAACTTTTGAACTCTGCATCGCTCCTACGGAGGAAAACGCCAGTCCGGCTGAGTGCGGGGAGTGTGTTTGTGTGTGTCGACAGAGAGAGAGAGAGAGTGAAAGAGAATGAGTGATGGGCAATTATACACAACCAGCCAAGTAAAATACGCAAAAGACACAGATGCAATGCAGGACCTGCACCTCAGGTCAGAAAACTCGCCAATACTGCGGCGGTGAGCAATGACCCGCAGCGAGTCCCGAATCAGACAAAGGGCAAAATGTTTATATCCTAAGCCAAAGTCTATGAATGATAATGATGGCATTTAGTCTGCACGTGGCAATATAGATTGCTGGGTAAATCAATCAAATAAATTAGATTTTCTCCCTCGTGTTAAACAGAAGGAACAGAGCGGGGAACATAGGAAAACTGTCTGAAAAGAAATGTAAACAAGGTGCTTAGGAACAGTGGAGGACGGGGTGAAACGAGAGCTTTTAGAAGTCTAAAGACATCCTGGAGTAAAGAAGAGCTGATTATCTGATCCAAAATTACAGTATTTTGGCATATTGTAACATATTTCTCAGTTTGTGTATTGCCGACCGCTTCATTGACCTGCGGGGTGCCCCAGGGTTCTGATTTGGGCCCGATTCTATTTTCACTACAAATACTTTCCCTGCTCAAATAATGAAATCGTTAAAACAATATCTCATACAATCTATTTGCCGAAATTGCCTTGGTATGGTTAATACATGGCTTTCAGACAGAAACCACAGCTGAACGCCCAGAAAATGGAGGTTGTCAATGCGACAATTAGCCAAAAGCTCAGCTCTCAGTTGTTCATGCCTCTTTCATATGAGAAACCTTTCTAAACTAAGATCTCCAGAGCTGAGCTTGAAAATATCATTCATACATTTATTTATTTCGTCTCGCTTGGACTACTATAGTTCCCTTTTATTTGTTTTGGTAAATGTGGCTTATCTCGTCTTCAGACTATTCAAAATACAGCTGCCAGAACCTGCATTAATGGTCAACGATCACTCCTGTTTTATCTGATTTAATATTGTTCCTGATCAGAATTCAATTCTGGTCCTGATTTTAGAGCCCAGCTCCTCATATCGGACCTTCTAGAGTCAAATCACTCGGTCGAGTTCTGAGATCTGATTACCAGGGCCTCTCTGTTCTGCGACGTGGGGATCGTTCCTTTCAGCCCTGTTGATCCCAGGCTTTGGAAAAGTCCTCAAATCTGTCAAACTGTTAAAACCTAAGCTTAAGATGTACTTATTCAAAATTGCGTAACTTTTGCTGTCATCATGTTTTGTTATTTTTCATTCTGCTTTTGTTTTTCTTCTTTGTACAGCGCTTGTCTGGGAAAGACACTGTATAAATAAACCTCACGTACATAGACTCAAAACAAAGGCATTAGAAATCAATAACAAAGAAGAAACAAAGACAATATGAAAGGAAAGCGAAGGTACAGAGACGAGAATGCACGATGAACTTAACACTTTCTCACAAAGCAGCTTTTCCAGCTGACGCTCCTCCCTCATTACAACACAAACTCAGGACACAGTTTAGATCCTTATTTCTCCAAAACACCTCCATAAACTCACTGCTGAACTCCTACAGCTTCTCATGAGGCCCCTTGCTATTCTGCACCAGAGTACGGAGAGTGGATGAAAAACAGCATGAATGAATATCAATAAGCAGCATCAGTATTGACATGAGGGTCACTGATCCTTAACTGAGATTATGTTCCAGTACATGATTTAGTCCATGGTCTGAGCTGAAGAACAGACTCAAATCGACCGGGCGGAGAGCTCGGAGATGTAAGAAACTGTAAAGAAAATGGACCATGATTGACATAATGGCCTGTGTGTTTCAGAAACTCTTCAGCCCCAGATGTGGCCTGGAGTTTACCTGATGATCTTCACCATCAGGCCTGACCGGACAGATCAAAAGAGCTATGAGAGCCGAGGGTTTGGACACGAAATCACGGGCCGAGCTCAGAAAAGCAGCTTATGCTTGCTCTTTTCGGGCCGCTTTAGAAAAAAGAAAAAAAAAAAAGGAAAAGAGAAGCAGTCAGAGTAATCACCGCCAGTTGCCCAGACGTTCGCTCTCGGGTACTGAGTGGCTTCCAACCGAGCCTGGTGCATGTCTGTGGGTTTCTGAAAGGTCATGGTAACAGTCGATGGAAGGAGCGGATTAGGGCCTCTGGTGGGCCACGACTTGAGGAACGGCTCCTCGCGGCGGCTCTGGTATGCGGGAGAGATCCAGAGCGCCGGGCCGAGGAGAAGGGAGCGGATCCAAATACCGCCGGGACCCACGGCGGACACCGCGGGGCGGCTAATACCACGGCGATGCCAGAGCAACTCCACTGACTACTCTGGAGAGAAGTGCCCAGCTCAAAGACCTTCCACCAGTGTGAAGGCCTCTGGGAAGCCAAGAAACGCTCTTAAACTATTTATCTGGGCAGTGAGTGTTAAAAACACTGGCCCGGCTTCTCTATGCTGCTGTAACGTCTCAAGAACATGAACAAAGCTGAACGCTCATAGATTCATATTGTTTTCACAAACATTTTCAGCTGACACAGACTCCAAACTGAGGTAAAGAGGACAAGATGCTCTGTATATTGGATTAATACAGCAATTAGGATTAGGACCACCTTTAGCATGACCCCTGTCTTCATTAGGTGAAGTGAACATCGGGTGGTTTCCGTAAATACTGGGCTGTGTCAAGATCTTCAGAAATTTTCTCAGCTTTTTCAAAATAAGCTTCTTCGCTTTTTAGCGCTTACTCAGAGTAAACGAATCATTACCACTCAGCTAAAGGGCTTTAAATTAGAAACCAAACATTATGACAACGTTTATCGTTATTTTGAGAAACTTATGTCCCAATACGTGCAAATCTGCTTTTCTGAGAATACGGGGATATTGTCAGTACTTTAAATAAAAGGTCTACGATGTGAATATACTGAACTGGGCTGTACACAACACAAATTAATCAGATATCAATTCATGGAAGATTTATTCACCACATTGCATATTATTATAGTTTTGCACATCTCGGTTCCCTTGTTAACTGTATTTACTGTAAGTGACCTGTATTTATTTATTTATTTATGCATTTATTTATTCATTCGTTTGTTTGTTCGTTCATTCATTCATGTGTTTATACATTTATTTGCTTGTTTCTTTTGTTATATATTTATTAGCCTGTTTCTCTTGCTATTATTAATGTATTTTATCTACGAGCAGCAGTGGGTTAAAGGGAATGAAGGGGTGGTTTTTTTTTGAATGGGGCCAGATTTAGTGGGTAAATGGGTGAAAGTGTTAGGGGTGTCTCTTGGTTGTCTCTTGTTTGTTTCCTTATGCTCCCTGATTCACACAGTTTCAGATGAGCCTGCCTGACCCCTGCTGACCCCAATAGCCATGGTTTTTGGAAGAGGCCCCTCAACAGAAACCCGCCGCCTCCTCCCACCTCTCAAATCCGACGATTGATTGTTGCGGCCCCTTCATTTCAAAGCAACGCTAAGTGCCTGTGCTACACCAGGTGTCATTATCATCTCAGCTGACCTCAGCAAGGCTTTACTCTCCAAATCTGAAGTGGAGATGATTCTCCCTGCCCTGCTCCGGAGCTGTGGTTTATCGGCGCCTCTCTGGAAAAACAGAGGACACATCCTGCCTCTTCATTTACCCGCCATTCACTTCAACATCAGTCCTCCTGCTCTTGGAGATGCACACTATTCCTCCTGTTATCTCAAAGCCACAGATTCAATTTCGAACTTGCTGACATCAGGTCCTAGCGAGGAAAAAATAATGTCGCGCCTCCACACAAACCGAACGCTCTGGGCACCGCTTTGCCTCCGCCGTTATTTGTGCTGAGCTTCTGTGGCACAGACAGGGCTGAGAAGAGGCGGTGGTCCAGGGACGCGAGAAGAGAAAAGCGTGCGGAACAGCATTCATTAGTCTTTCACACGCTTGCCAGAAATAATTGCAGTGCTCAGTTTAAAAAAAGAGCTTCCAACTCTGCCTGTCCAACTTAGAACAGAATCGCTGCTCAGCACCTACACAGCAAGGTCTCCGCATGAGGACAGGATGCAATTTGCAAATGTGAAATTAACCCTTAAAGTTATCGGGAATGTTAAAAAGAACCTGTTTGATATGAGAGGGTTGAAGGTCCTGGTTCTGATTTCTGGCCTGGATGGAGTGTGTGTGTTCTCCTGCCGGGAGCGCCGGTTTCCTCCCACAGTCCAAGGCGGACTGGAGATACCTGGTGTGAGTGGTGAGGGCGAGGCCTGCCAGTCTGTCAGAAACCATTGGTATGTTTTTTGTTGTGCATGCACTGTGGAAGAAGTGGCAGTTTACAGTAACCGACTGTTTATATACTGCAAACAGTGCAGGGGTCCTCAAGTTACGACGGAGATCCGTTCCTACCACAGTGGCGTAACCCGAATTTTGGTCTAAGACGAAACACAACCTAGCCCAGCGATTCTTCAAGTCCGGACCCAGGTCCGTTCAGGACTGAACTGGAAGTCATTCCGGGAGACAGCGGTCAGGTGAGCTCGAGTGAACAAAATACCTGCGTCATTATTAGAGTCACCGGAGACAGAGGTGTTCTGCTATTACAACACTGGGGGACATTCAAGACTGCCAAAGAAGCAATCTACTTTGTGAATAATGGTACATTTCTGTCAAATTCAACAATTTAACTTATTTAACGAGCTGCACCTGCCTTTCCCATAGTGCACCCTGTTAGAGTGATTCTGTTTAAAGAACACAGCAGAACACGGCAGTGTTTACCGTGTAGAAATAAAAAGCTCTCTAAGCTGTGACTGTAAATCTAATGCTAATATAATTCACTGTGTAACTCTTTATATTTTAGAGTATATAAATACATAATTACATTTAAATAGCTTAGAAAAAATGGACATTTAGGGGTCGGTTGAGCACAAAGTGTGGTGCTAATGTGCCACTAATAATTATATGAGCAAGAAACAAAGCGGATGTGATCTTTCCGACGCCTCGGCAGAGCAGCTATGGTTATCAGATCTGCTTGAAGTGGAACGTCACGTAAGCCGTTCTGCAGAAAGATCAAACCGTCCCGAGCTTCATCACAGCACTTGAGTGACGGCCAGGATTCCCATGTTCGTCTAGAGGTGTGGTTTGAGGTCCAGGCCGATTCACAAACTGCTTTTTTTCCCAAACAGACGGCCAAAGAAAATACTGCCGCGGTAAACATCCGCTGCATTAGCATCCCCGCTCCAATGGCTTAGGGCTATTCCCAAGTGCCTTTTTCCATTCGCCATTCAAACCCCAGCAGCTACAGAGGGTTACGGCTAGGCCCGCCTCTACATCTCCCCAACAGGGGGGCAGTCGGAGCTCTGAGGAGGGAAATGGTTATT
The DNA here is from genome assembly GCA_037974485.1 of Hemigrammopetersius urotaenia. Taxonomy (NCBI): domain Eukaryota; kingdom Metazoa; phylum Chordata; class Actinopteri; order Characiformes; family Alestidae; genus Hemigrammopetersius; species Hemigrammopetersius urotaenia. The sequence goes on along the minus strand of JBBPDC010026557.1, from coordinate 1,616 downwards.
CGCTAATGTTTTCTTTTTAAAGCTAATATATAGCATAGTCTAACCTACAGGCCCCCAACAGCCTATAACATATGAGCCCAAACTATATATACCTAAACTACATAAGCCATATAAGTCTATACTATATAAGCCGATACTATATAAACCTTATATAAACCTGTATAAGATCTGCAACTCGGAAGGTCGCCGGACAAAAGTATTGGGACACAGCGGTGAGGTGAACGGTTTTCGGGGAATAACCCCTGATCTATTGGGGATAAAAATACAAACGAGGGCTCGTTGGAAAGGTCTCCTGGAGATCTACAGAACAGTCTGAGTGCTTGCACCACGGAGAAATCACACTTGGACCTCGGGGTTCATCCCTGGTGTGGAATTCAAAAAAAGTGCTTCCAGGTCGGCTACAGCTTGCCCTGAGTCCCCTTGTGTGAAAACATCCAGAAAAAATATATTTACTGCCACAAAACAACAAAAAAGGTGGAGGATATTTGCAGTTTCTGCGTTATTGTGGGGATTTCCGTGTAAAGCGATGAGTTCGGTTCCCCGTGACTGAATCCACGATTCTGATCCGTGTAAAACTGGGACATATATGTATATATTTTACAATAAAGATGTCCATATTTATATTTATGGATTGTATAGTGTACATTTTACTACTTATACTATGTAACTCTATACCATATACAGTAAGCCAGTACTGTATATCATATAAGCCAATACAATATAAGCCTATACTGTCTGAGCATATACTATTTCACAGTAAGCGTAAATATGATATAAGCCTATATAATATCAGCTTATAATATTTAAGCCTATACCATACAAGCCTATATCATAAAAGCCTATTCCGCATCAGCTTATAATATTTAAGCCTATACCATATACAGTAAGCCTAAATACCATATAAGCCAATACTGTATCAGCTTATAATATTTAGGCCTCTACCATATAAGCCAATTCCACAGAAGCTTGTAGCTTCACCTCTTTCTGAACTCCTGCTAGCCACAGACCTGCTGCACGTTTACTCTTGACTGACCTTCACTTCACACAGTGCTGACAAAATGTGCTAGATCAGCTTACCTCTACCCCCCCCGAGCTCCCTCTGACATCTTCACATTACAGGGTGTGACCTTGAGCCCTGAACACTCTGTAGAAGTGTGTAATCTCATTTGCTCGAACGTGTACCTCAGTAAGGAAAGAGCTTAGTGTACATAACCTGACCATCAGTGATGCAGCCAAAGTAATTAATTAACTACTTAATTAACTAATTACCCAGCCAAACACCGACCTGACACACACACACACACACACACACACACACACACACACACACACACACACACACACTGATGTTTAATGAGAAGTGTGTGTATGATATACACACAGAGTAAGATATAAATCTCATATATATGTCATAGCCTTTATCATACAAGCTTACACTATATAAGCATATATGTATATAGAATAAATTAATAACGCTGGCTTTAATTATAGGTATATTACACAGGTCAACAATTTTTTTTATTTTGTAAAAACAACACACTTTTCTAAACCAGTGTTTCCTGCTGATCTCAGATCTGCTCTCAGTGTTTTTCAGTCACATCCACTTTCTGAATGCT
>JBBPDC010026546.1:0-12522 GCA_037974485.1 Hemigrammopetersius urotaenia | reverse complement strand
GGATTTTAAAAACCTGCGTTAACGCGCGATAAAATAATTGTTGGCGTTAAGTAAATAATGCGTTAACGCGATAATAATATATATCAGAAATTAATTGTTCTTAAGGAACTACTTTCCATTTAACCTTTTTGTTTCTAAACAAAACTTGACATATGCTGTATTGCATGTAGAACTTCTAAGTTTAAATACAAATCCGTTTTCCATTCATTAAAAATAAACAAAAAATACAGACATGTATTTTGTTGTTCCTTCCAGTCATTAAACTCATAATTTCACATCATCGTCAGAAAACATCTCACATTTCCAAAATGAAAAATGAAGAAGAGAAGGAAAAACGTTCCTAAACTCAAATGTAATTTCCAGGTAAGAATTACTGTAAATGTCCTCATCCGTAACTGCTGTTCCGAATGAGAAATGTAGATTTGATTAGTCTTTCATTTGTTTATCACAGTCTGTAAGTAGACAGTAGCTCTGAATGTCTTCTCTCGCATGATGCATCAAATTTCATGACTCGAGAAACTAGACAGGCAGACTGATTTGCACACAGACATGAGAGGACATGACAAGATTAAGAAAACTGACAAACAGATAGACGTAACAGGACACGATGAAACATGTCTCATCATTCAGTTATTTGAATCTGTCTGTTTCAAAGCTTATATGTTCAAGATACTTAGAGCCTGTGTGTGTGTGCGTGCGTGTGTGCGTGTGTGTGTGTGCGTGTGTGCATAAGGACATGTCCTGATCAGTAAAAACACAACTGCTGGGTCTACTAGCTTTTCAGATGCACTGTTATAATATAAAATTAAACTGTTCTTAATTTTCACTAATACTTAAGCCATGGAGTGAACCGTGTGTGTAAATGAGAATAACATTTTAAAAGTATAAAGAATCTTTACGCTGTGTGGAGGCACTTTAAACTGTAAAAAGAACTTGTAATAATACACTCAGCCTACAGTACACATTGCCCACAGTTGTGATATCACAACTGCTCTATGTATTGTTTTGCCCATCCACCATCCATTTGGGAAGGGATTCCAGCCCCCCCACCCCCCACCCCCCACCATTCAGTCATGTCCAGTTCCACCAGCTGTCTTGGATTCCACCAAACTACATCTTTATATCTGCCGATAAAACTGCATCACATTTTGGGGAGAGCTGTCAACAAGACATCCACACTGGAGAGCAATCCGACCCAGTTAAAGCCAACTGTGAGCTCTTGGACTCCCAATCATTGATGTTGTTGCAATTCTGCCTAGTTTTGCTGTGCGACTTTTATTTTGACAAGCCTAAGATCCTCCCTTCCTTAATCCGCACTTTGTTTAGAACTATTACTTCCATTAGTTTCACACGACCATTGTATGTTCTACTTTAATTAAGCCACCTCTTTCAAGTTATTGGTGTCTCTCCAGCCTCATGACTACCCTAACTGTACTCCTCTTTCTTTCTCCTATCCTTTCATTCCCTCCACTTCGTGTTATTGTTGTTCGACTGTTTATGCCGCCCTTCTTGTTCTGGTTTTTAGTGAAATCTGGCTTGTGTTCGCCTGTGAGTCGCTTTGACTGCTGAAGTTGCTGGCTCATGCTGGCCTTCCTGCTCAAGACTATGTCACCTGCCTTTACTACTTGTGGGTGCCTCTCCTGGTCGGCTGACCATGGGTGTATGGGCCTCTTATTTGGGTACCAATGAGGCCTGTCCTTAAGAGGAGTCCTGATGGGAATGTATCCTTGTTAAATGAGTTCTCACCTATTTGTGTTCTCTGTGAGGGTCCTACCGTGTTTGACATTGACCTGGATCCTGATCCTGCTCTCCGTAAAGGCTGTAGCCGGTCTGATCTTTGAACATTGTTTATGTCTCTGAGAAGGTTGTCATGCCTCTGTTCCCACTCATATCTTCTCTGTTGCCTGTTTTCCTTGTTTTCCCCCCAATGAACCTGGTTTCACAGCTCCTGCATATGCCTCCCATTCTCAACACCCGCAACAAGCGAAGAACTCTTTTAAGGTACTTTCGAGAATGTTGTTGTACCAGTTAAGGAACATAATGCTGGAGTTAAAATGCACAGAACAAAAGGATTCAAATATTGGTTCTGCTTGGAGTGAACCGATTTATATTTTTTATTTAATTACCAGGGGGCTTTTCAAATGATATATATAAAACAAATGAATGATGTGACAGGGGCAACATATTAGATATCATATAAATATAGATGCTAGTCAGGATCATGTAATTCATTTATGCATGTCAGTTTGGGGTGTATTTACGTTTGTCATATGAATCTACAGCCTACACTAATGCAGCCTACGCTCAGTACCCAAGTATAAACCTACCAACAGCTGAAATGACTCAAGCACTCAGCTGATGTCTTGGATAAATGGACAGTAACATAAGCTGAGTGGGTGTGGAGATTTTAAGGTGTGATGACTGAGTGATAGATGAGGAGAATCGATTTTGAACCTTGTGCATTCACTTTTCCACCAATATTTCTCCTCACACTAATGCAATGAATAAGTAATGCATTCATACGATTTTACCTGGAGAATAAAGCAAGCTTCGAGTCCTGATTAAATGGGACTGCACTGTGGTGTGCAAGGGACTGCACCCTTCTAGAGCAAAGGAATACAAACAATGTTTTCCTGAGACTTTCAACTGGCAGCCTACCTGCAGTGTGTGGTGTATAATAGATTCTAAATAGTACTGTCTATAATTAGACTGAGGATGTGAAACAATGTGCCTGCAGAAATCCCACGCCCTTTTTTTTTTACACACACACACACACACACACACACTTAAACGCACAGATGCCCTTGAATTCAATTTGTCATGATGATCTTATATATTGTCCTTATTTCAATTATGTCACACTACAGTTTTCTGTAACCATAGGTACGGAACATTAAGAATCCTGTTATCTGTAGGTGTAAGTGTGTTACAAAGCAGATTTTTAAAGATTCTAGAGCCTGTAATCAACAACCACTAAAGTACGAAAATCACATTAACATAGTACAACTTGGATGTTTGTCCATTATCCCATTATGGTAAAATTCCATTCAGATTGACTTCTTAGGGTTGTTGTGATTTTTCAGAACATTTTGTGAGCATCACATATCCTCACAAAATGTTACTTGTTGCTTTTTTTTTTTGCAGAAATCTCAATGAGAGCCCAAGTTATTACACAGCTGCCCACCTGAAAACCCAGATTCCAGATTCCAGATTCCAGGGCAGACCGTCTACTCTGTTTGTCAGCACATATAGACACTTTACTATTGTGCAGAGATGGGGACACGAGTCTGAGAATCGAGTTGCACAAACAAAGACTCTGACTTGACTTTAGACTTGCCCTCAATGACTTGAAACTTGACTTGGGTGGTGTGACTCGTGAGTCAAAACTCGTAAACCATGTTAATTTCATGGAATTATTTATTTACATCTCGCACTTTTTCCAACGACCTGAAAAGCGCGCACCTATCCGCGGTGTCCCATTACTTTTGTCCGAGGTGAACGTTTTTCAGCTAATAACGGTTTTCGAGGGGTCGTTGAAAAGGGCTCATGGAACCCCATTTGACTGTGGAGTTTCACATTTAGAGTGCAAAGGCATATTTTTCATATTTAATATTTAGATTTAAGATCATTTAAGGCAAATCCTCCATGTTGCTGAGGGCAGATCACAGCACGCAGCCCCGCCCCCTGCTAAGCAACAGCCAATTGTAATCACTGGGCGTGGCCAATTATCATCTTCTAAACGTTCAGAGCTCAACATTTTTACAGCTGAAAAATCCCACATTTAGAGTCGCTGTTTGTAAACATTAACACTCAAAGACTTGACTTGGACTCGAGCACAAAGACTAAAAAATCTCTGCTATTGTCACATAATTTGAAAACACCAGCTGACACTGATGTGTCTTGTGTGTTACATGTAAAAGTTACCTTTTGTAAAGCTGCCCTTTTGGAGGAGGTGTATCGACGGTCACTGTTCACTGATCTTCCATCATTTTCACTGTTGGTTTTGGACTGGTTGATAATAATCACTGCAGTTCAGTCACACTTTTCACAATATTTAACCACTAAAACACTGACCAGCATTTGCTATAGTTTTTATTTTATTGGAAGCAGGTCATCTGATGGAGTGATGCAGTCAGATACACACACTGGTCACTGATGCACACATATTTAACATGGACATGAACAGGCTAACCTGCTAACTAAAAATGTTAAAATCAACATTTCAGCAATTTTTATTTCAGAAATCACAGAAAATACACAACAGAAATGCTTTTTTCTATAAACCCTTTTTTGCTTTTAAATAAACACCAAGCCATTTGATGAAAATACAATTCATTCATATATTTGAATTAATAATTTCTTTCTTTATTTAGAACTGACAATACATTGCATTACTTTTTCCATCGTCATTTTGGATGATGTTCTGTTGGTTTTAGTGCATTTTGAAAAAGTAGATTTTTGCAATGTCATCCGTTACACATTCTCCTGCATTGTGCCGACTGTTCTGTCCATTGATGAAATACTGCGCCCTGAAAAAGCGATTGTCAAATGAAAGGACCCATTCAAACAATTTCATTTAAAGTGAATGGCCCGTGCAGATAAAGGAGAGCACATTAACTACATCACATAAATTTAACTGCACCCTGGTGCCTGGTGGAGGCAAAATGGAGATGATACACTTGAGCTTCAGGACAACTTTGCCATATTAAGGGGAATATGGTCAGCTCACAAACCGAATAAACAAGCAAACAACAAACGGCAACAACGACAGGCACCTCCGGTGGCAAGATCATGGAGATGAAGGGAAGGAAATGCTTATTAAACTGGATCTGTGGTCTCCAGACATTTAAGCAGACTTTATGTAGCATGAAAAGCTGATGATAAAGTGTACGGGAGTGCACTCTGACTGTCTGCCTCCCTGTGAAATTGGGATTAATGAAGCGGGTTCCTCAAGCAGTCAACTCAAATGATGTGGGAAGTTCTCTCTCTCTCTATCTCTCTCTCTGTCTTTCTCTCGTCCTCACTCTCTTATACCTACACACACACACACACACACACACACACACACACAATCTCTCGATGCCCCCATCCCATGCCATCCTTACCTCAGCATGTTTTTACAACCAGTGTTTCCTAGAGAACTGTGGCAATACATTTTTCACCCTACAAGCATCTTCCAGTGCAAGATAATGCATTATGGTGAAGAGAGTGCACCACACATAGCTTTCACACTGAGATCTGCCGTCTTCAAACAGGTCCTCAGGGTCCCCCAGAAGCCTCGTGAGTTCAGTTAAAGCAAGTACATGGACCATCTGAGGAGCCCTGAAGACTATTGTGAAGACCACCACATTAGATGAGCTATTACTCTCATTTTGTTGTACTATTAGAATTAAGCAATAATGCATATAATTATACACTTGGCTAAGCAGTGATGTACATGTTGGTAAACATTGTGTTTGCATCAGCAGCTTTGAATCTGGACTGAATTTTTCTTGTTTGTTTTAGTTCTGTGAATACAGACGAGTTGATTCGAATGTTTAGAATCTGAGGGAACTTTTCTTTTTCAGTGACAAATCATTCGTGGAGCTCCAACTAGTCAGCTATATTTGCCAGAGGCATTCAGGACAACAAAAAACCTGAACAAAAGTTCACCCTGTGCACCCATTCAGAAAGGATCGGTTTTGAAAGGACTAGATTTTTTTTATCTACATTTTTCATACGTACTGTATATTTATATTAGGGCTGTCACGCGATCAGAAAAACAATCGAATTAATTACAAGCCAGCTCTGATCAGTGAGTTTGCGGGGAGTTAGTTAGTCGGTCACAGGTAGACGTGCTCTATTTGGGTATGAGCGCCTGGTGCAGTGTGGCGGGTCACCTTTACCCTGCAGCTAACGTTCTGGAGGAGGATGACTCAAACTAACTACATGACAACACAAACACATTGAACACATCATACATTCCTACTGCTACTAACACAAGCTCCCCCCCTCTAACATTCCCCCAAAACAACAGAAAAGGTCAACCGGCCACCTACCACCCAACCGCAAAGCCTCGTGGGAGGTACAGTCCTGCCATAATGGTTTGCACTCCATGCTCTGGACTCATTTACATTTATGGCATTTAGCTGACGCTCTTATCCAGAGCGACGTACATCAGTGCTTAAGAAGTCCACGACTGTTTCTTACCTGAAAAACAGCTTAAATCCAAGTCAACTATTTAACCAAGATACTGCAGTCAGAGCATCTATACTGTCAAATAATAATTAGCCAACGCCTAACCCAACAATACATGAGCCCTAGAGAAGTGGGAAGTCAAGGGAATGGATTTTTTTTTTTTTAAGAAATAAGTAAGCAGTAGGAAAGGGACATAGTTAGTTGCCAAAGTGCTCCTTGAAAAGGTGGGTCTTCAAGCGACGCTTGAAGACCGTGAAGACTCCGAGGGGAACTTGTTTTTCAATAACAGGCTAGTTAAAACATGAATACCCTACAGTGGCAAATAACTTTGGGTTTATACTTGATTTGATTACATTCATGTTTAAGTTGAGATTTACAGGCACATTTAAACTGCAGCTGTGTGACTGTGTTAAAGGGAACACTGCTGTTAAAAAAGCTGTTTGCAAACCAAATGTTATTCCGCTCTTGTTCGCTTTTGTTAAGAGTCTAAAGAAAGCGCAAGCATTTTTGAAAGAAAACAGGAACAGCTTAAGAACGGCCGAGAACTGGTGTAATGACAAACCAAAACAGATGTAGCTCACAGGTAACATGAAGGACAGGTATTGACACTCTTTTGTCAAGAGTTTTAATCAACAATGGCTTTGAAACGGTACTAAAATCACCATTGATTCAACCTGCAGATCTTAAACTGGGAATACTAGAACTTTCAGTGAGGGATGAGTTGGAGATTACAACTAAAGATTATTTGCAATCTCTTTTTTGTATTGTTTACAATTTTATTTTTCTTTCAGGAATAGTTTGTACCTTGAAAACTTTTTGTTTACTAATTAGTAGTTCAAGTTCAAATGTTACATATTTAATTGTTTTGATGTTTACAGTTTAATTTGTTATTTATGTTCATAAATATGTTTAGTCAGTGGGATATAAATGTTAAGTTGATATTTTACTACACAAACAGAAGGGAAAAGTGTCATTTTTGACCAAAAAATATCAGTAGCATATAGTGCTGTGTCTTACCTTCTCTGTACTTCTCCATCAGCACCTTCAGTCAAACATTGCAAGTGCAGTGCTATAGCAGCATGAACCAAACTGCTGCTCACTGATCATCACATGTCTTCTTAACTACTATTTCCCATAATTTCATGCTGTGGCTGATCAACTTTCTCTCTTTGTAATCGCTACCGGTTTGCAACTTCGCCCTTTTTCTTCAACATTGATACCAGTACACTTCTTCTCCTCTCCTCTCACTTTCCAAGAGTCCAGTAAACAGTTTGGTTGAAAACTCCACTGCCTTTTCTCCTAAACACACCCAAGCCTCCACCGGTATGTCACCTGGACCAACAGCATTTCCCCCTAATCCTCTGCACTTCCTGATTCACTATCTCCACAAGCCCCAGCCTTTACTCTCACTTATTCTCCTCCCTTAAAGCAGTGGTCCCCAACCTTTATTTGGTCACGGACCAGTTTAATATCAGAAACTATGTTCATGGCCGGCCTTTAAGGAGTGGCAGATAAATATACGTATATTATACAAATAAATACATAAAAATGGGGATATTTAAAAAATATAATAATGGGGAATCTTTAAAATATAATAATAAACGTAAATCCAGTGTGTACTTGCAGCTTTATTAACAGCATTTTCATAACAACAAGCGACAACAGAACACAGGTAACATCCACGTTTTTTTTCTGTGCAGCCCGCGGACCGGTACCGGGCCATGGGTCATGTGGTACCGGTCCGAGGGCTGCACAGAAAAAAACCGTGGATGTTACCCGTGTTCTGTTGTCGCTTGTTGTTATGCCCGGGGGTTGGGGACCACTGCCTTAAGGTACAGATTCCATCTGGTCATCACACTCTCCCTGCCTGTGAGTACATTTACCTTGTTATCTTTTACCACCCTAACCTGCTGCACATCTTTCCCAACTGAGACCTTTGTCCAAATGTCACCCCTAGAGCCTTTCTAGCCGTCTTCTCTACTGCTTCTGCAGAAGCTGCCGAGATTTCTGGCAGCTGTTCACTGCCACCCAGTGCCTGTCTTAACTCCTCCTTTAAATATACCTTACAATCCTCTCTCTTCAACCTCCGCCACTGGCTCAGCCCTCACTGGCCTCCTCTTTTTGACCTCAAGAATCATCCCACAGACCTCTGCTGTCTAGCTATGCTCTCTACAGGCACAACTTTGCAGTCTCCAATCTCCTCCAGATCCACCATCTTACATAGGATATAATCCACCTGTGTGCCTCATTTCCATCCTCTTTGCAAAAGCCACTGCCTTCTGATTTCCTGCATTCCTTTCCTTGACATGCACAAACAACCTTCAGTTTGTAACTTCACATTCATCACTCTGTCTGACACTCCTTTCACCTTCAGAAGTCTCCTCCCATCCACATCATGATAGAACAATTTGGCCTTATTCCACCTTCCATCTGGTCTCCTGCACACACAATATATCAACCGTCCTCCTCTCCATCTTATCAGCTAGCTTCCTCCCTTTACCTGTCATACTGTCAACATTCAAAGTCACCACCCTCACTCTACTATTCTTTCTCCGACCTCCAGACACTCCTTCCCTCTTCTTCTTCTTCTTCTTTAGTAGCCCGATTAGCATCCTGTTGGGTAAAAGTACTGGTGGTGGTCGTTGCCAACCCAGGACTCAATTTCTGGTATGGAACGTTTTCTGGCTGTTCGCATGTTTGACTTTGCGAAGTTTTGCACTGGATGCCCTTACTGACGCAACCCTTCATGTTTACCCCGTTACATTGGGAGGTGACCAGTAAATCCACAATGCAGAAAATACATGGAACAGGTTTCATTACCAAAATAGATTCAAAAGACCTCATCACGTCACATACATTTCACCCTAGGCCTTGGGGACAAAGCAACGGTTTTCCTTTCAACACCCAGTAAAAAAAAGAAATTAATAGAGCACAGCAACCAGACCACGGGCTAAAAGGAATGTTACAACATCTTACTGTCTTTCAAGACTTGTGGTAGGTGTGCGGTATGTGGATGTCCCAAAATGTCCGACTGCCTGTGCAACGGTTTCCACGAGAGTCCACGTGATGTCCTTGCAAGCACTCCCATGGCTGTCAATGAGAAACGTCCCTCGAGCAACCCAGAGTGGAACAGCAGCGCATCCACCTATGGACCTGCAAACAGAGCGCCTCCATGGGGCAATTCACGTGATGAGTTCACGTGAATTGCCCCAATTCCGTGAGCTCTTCACAGTGTTGGACCCGCATCTCCACGTGATGCCACACCTATGACCTTTTTCTGAACTCCTCCATCTTAAACTCTAAGGCTGCATCCGAAATCGCATTCTACTTGAGTAGGTACTACATTTGAATTAGAACGTACTGCTCTTCTGTTAAAACAGTACGTTCTATACAGTATGAATGAGGGCAGTATGAATGGAATTCGGACGCACTGCATTCGCTGTGTTGATGTTGTCACGTGTCTTGTGTCGTCACAACAGCGCGTTATTTTTTACCTTTACAGAGAGCATTTACTCACAAGTGTAATTTCACCACTATAAACGTGTAATTTAACATTTTCTTTATGGTACTTACACTTGAAAAGAGCCGCGTCTCCGTTTTTCGCCTTTTTTCGAATATGCCGTTGCCTCTCCCGCTGCCTTATGGGATAGAGCAGTGTCCATCGAATGCCTACTACAGAATTCGTCCGGAAGCAGTAGGTCATCTGGGAATATCTCGCCTACTGTTTTTCGAATACTATGGATTCGCGTACTGTTTTCGCATACTGTATAGTAGGGAAGTATGCGATTTCAGACGCAGCCTAAGTCCTGTCACATTTAAAAACAAAACCGGAAGGGGAGAACAATATGATTACAAATACACAAAACACATAATTAAAAAAGGGTGCAACCATAATCACCAATACAAAATATCAACCTAAAATACAGCATTTTTATAGACATACAAAATATATATACAAAAGGTTTCAAGAAAAATGCAAAAAAATAAAAAAAACATATTTTGTACATCCATCACAACCCTGGCATGGGACTGGCGTTAGCTGCATTTTGCATGTTCAGAGGTACAATATATACCATATATAGCATTTTCAGAAAATTCGTTTCTTTGAGATGCATCTCATATGATTATAACATTTAAACATAATATTTTGCGCAGAAACATACAGTGTAAAACGGTTAAAAGCAAAAAAGAGTAGATTAAGAGCTAGAAGTTGATGTTTTTTTCTTGGCTTTAAAAGGATAGAATGATAAGGATAGTGAATGGGAATTCATGTGTTTCTTCATCTGTGGCTCAAAGAGGAAAGGCCTGCTTTAGATGTGGAAGGAAATCAGCATGCTTCTTCATGACGATCAAAAGTAGGCTTTTATCCATGAAATGTCTGTGGTAATGATAATCTGCCACATAGCTAAAGTGGGTGGTACAAGCAGCACATCCAACCACTGCCTTGACTGATACAGCACAGCTGGGCTGCGGCGGAGTCCCCTTGGACGAGGTCCAATCCAACCAGCCTGACTGTGATCTCCGGCCAAAGCCAAGATAGAGCTGTTAATCAACGAGTCTCCAACTCCTCCATCTATACTCAGAATGGAGGGAGCTGTGCCATGGTCAGTAACACCAAAACGCTCCCTTTCTTTCTTTCTTCCTTTCTTTCTTTCTTTCTTTCTTTCTTTCAACTCTCTCTATCCTTTGCAGAGATGATTATGATATGGCAACATGAAAGATGCTAGTGCCATGAAAGCATTGACAGTATTGCGAAAGGTATGTTTTCAACACCTGACACAGCATCTCAAAATCGTTCTTTCTCTGAAATTGAATTCGTTCAGGTCAGTTTTAGGGCAATAACTACAGCAATAGCTTATAATCTCCACCTTACTTAAGAGAATTAGTGAAAGTGACCGTTCTGTCTGACAATTCAGCACAAAATTCTTCCTCTGCATTTAACCCATTCACCAAGTGAAGCAGTGGACAGGCAGGAACACAGCACCCGTGGGTAGTGTGTGGGGACAGTACCTTGCTCAAGGGTACATTAACAGACTTGGTAATTGAATCCACAAGTTCCTGACCGTAGGGCGAATGAGCCAACCACTAGACTACCAGCTGCTCCAGCTACCAGCTGCCTTACAGAAGTATTCTACCTGGACAAAATGTTCTAAACAGTAAGAATACTTAATCCTAACACTGGATAACCGCAGTGCTTTGACATTATGTCTCTAATGGTACTCATCCTACTACTTTTGCCCAGTTTTCTTCACAATTTATTCATGTTCCCAAAGCGTATGGCATTTTTGCTGCTCATGCAACATCACTGGACAGCTCGACATGCTTGAAGTAGAACACTAACTGCCAGTTCTGTTATGCCAGCTAACAGACGCCCATGTTGGCCGGCATTGTGCTGAGAAATGGCAGAAAAGGAAAAGTCATCCTGGCCTAGCCAGGTAATCATGCACTTCCGGACACCTCTCCATAGATGCCTGTGGTGACTGGACCATGATGGGGCTAATGCTTAGATATTTGTAGAATGAATTGTTTTGATTTAACTGTGCCAGGCAGCAGAACATATTCACTATGACTAGCATAATGCTGTTGCTTTTATTCACACTTCAAAACAACACTTTTATGCAGTTCATGAATTCTGTACGACACAGAGATAATCCCGTCTGTTTGCCTCTTCTTACCTGCATGTGTTAATGAAGTGAGTCAAAAAACCCACTGCAGTAATGTCAGCTGATAATGAAGAGCTGAATGCGTGGCTGTTTATATACTCAGTTCATGCTTGACATCTAAAATAAGCTTGTGGTGGGAAAACTCTGGAATTAGCAACAAAAGATGACTTGCTGGATTTCTCATCTTGAGCTGAACCCAGATTAACAATAAATGACATAGAAATTAAGACATAATGTAATGTAATTGTAATATCAGTGTTATTTAATTGTAGATCGCAATAGTTACAGATTTACAGACACTGGCACACACAGCAACTTCTTAGAAAACACAATATCTGTATTTTACTCAGTATATAGTCCCCATCTTCTCATAAAGTAACAAATACTGAATCAGTGAAATATTATGCAGTCACAGTATACCCCAGTTACTTCCAGTTCATTGCACTTGTTACATTTTCTTTTTACTCCTATGTGCACACTAGGGCTGTAACGGTACATGTATTCGTACCGAACTGTCACGGTACACGGGTCACGGTTCGGTACATGATGTCTTTTGGAGAATACACGGTACGACGGAGAAGGCGTGATTGAAGTAATAGGGAATCATAGAGGGACCAAAAAGCGCAAGTAAATCATAAACCTGGGTCGTAGTGTGGTGCAATAGTGCCACCTACTGGCGTAA
>JBBPDC010026536.1:0-12522 GCA_037974485.1 Hemigrammopetersius urotaenia | reverse complement strand
AACAGAAGGTCAAAAAAATCGGATATAGGCAACAAATCAGAATTGAGCATCAAGACCTGCAGTGTAAACGAGGCCTTTGAGGCAGCATTCCTCAGACTCCACTCCTATCAAAACACATCCTGCATCAGAGCAGAGGTCACCATGCTGTGACAGCCCAGAGGCAAAGAGTGCACACAAACACTTCAGAGTGCTGCTACAATGAATAGTTGACAAAGTGAATTTTTATTGTCAGAGCTTTTATACAGAGCTTTTACGGTCACTGACTCTTTTACTTAAAAAAGCCATATGTAATGCTTTACAATGTGCATTTGTTTGGTCATTCTGACAGATTACAATACACTGCAGGAACAATATGTTCATGGATACCCAGCGCTTCTCCTGGAGTCTGCAGGCACAAGGCAAGGACTCACCCTGGGCGGGGCACAAGCCCACTGCAGAGCGCACATACACTCACTCACTCACACACTCAAACCTATGGTCAATTTAGAATCCCCAATTCACCTGAAGTGCATGTCTTTGGACTGTGGGAGAAACCGAAGACCCCAAAGGAAACCCATGCCATCACATGCAAATTCTGAACACTCTGAACACACAAGGCCAGGACCCGGATATGATCCCCCAACCTGAGGCAACAGGGCTACCACCTGCGCCACCGTAGGGCTATATGTTTATCTTAATAACTTTACATTTACTGCCTGTCTGGTAGTAGCTTAGACTTCTAGCAGTTTTTAATTTTAATTGTAGGGTAACTGGTATAAGGGAGATGTTTCTTCTGAACTACACAGCACAGATGCACGTCGCCCTGCCAAATGCTGAAAACGTCAGTATAAATTTGGTGTAAACATCAATCAATGAGAGATCTATGCCTGTACATTTGTGATCATGTGCAAGAATATAATTGTTGCACCAGTGTATGCTTCTGCTCTGAAACGTTTATAACTGTGGTAACACCAAACTTACCCGTGAAGTCCTCCAGACACTCGCAGGTGTATCCGCCCTCCCGGCTCCTGCAGCGGCCGTTGTTGCGGCAGGGTCCTGAGTAGCACAGGTCTATCTCTGTCTCACAATAGTCTCCAGTGAAGCCGGCAGGACAACGGCACCGTAGACCATTGATAGGGTGGATGGGCCTGAAGAGGACAGTATCCGAGGCAATGAATGGCGGCGAGCTGTCAAACTTCAACACCGACACGCACTTCATGTAGTTCTCGCAGGGCTCACGCAAGCAAATGTTGTCGTCGAAGGGCAGCACGCTCTGGCTGGAGATGTGCCTCAGCAGGGTTCGGTTCAGGTAAATCTGTTCCTGCAGCTCCTCTGAAGGAAAGAAGCGTCCCGGGGCACCGCCCGGCAGCAGGGCTGAAAACGTGACATTGAGAATGGAACCACCTACGTCGCTGTCATTCTGTACATTGAAGATGAAGACACCCTCACGGCTGGTGGACAAAACAGCTGCCACACCCTGGGTGAATAAGCCCAGCAGTGGCGAAAGGAAGCGCTCTTGAGACATGTTCTCCAGCCGCACCGTGATACTGTTGGTCAGCATGTCGTCTGTGATGATGGTGACACGGAGCGTGCACAGCGCAGTCACGTGGTGGAGGCCATCTGTAAAGAAAACAAGAAATCACAATTACGTTTTCACAGCAGCTTTTGGAACCGGTATAATCTTCCATTACATGGTGGCCACAGTAGCTTCGTAGTTAAAGTGGAAAGAAAAAGGAACATTTCAGGCATTTCTTGACAGATAAATTACACCTGGGGTCAGGGAGAAACAGAGGAAGTATTTTTCCACATATAAAAGTTAAAACTAGTGGTTAGGATTGAGAAAATGAACAAAGAAAATGAAAACCTGAGGTAATACTCCTCCTGCCTCATAAAAATGACATAATCGAAGCTTACCTATACTAGTAATGGAACAGTTGTTACTTTGAGGGACTCGTTCAAAGCCTACAATCATGATTATAAGATTGGAACATACCACCAGCTCTAAAAATTAGGGGAAGCAGCCAGAAACAGATGTCTGCTCTACTATTATATAGACTGAAATGTGTAAAGACCACAAATGTATTCCAGTAAAACCTCACCATTGTTCCAATAAAATGTCTGCTATACTACCATGTCCTGGTAGTTGCTCTGTTGACATCAGTATTTAAACACACTGCTTTCCTGACTAACACCTTATAACAACAAGACCTGGAACAGCATGCTAGATTTTGTCTTGACGCTCTGCCAGAATTCCTGCTCTGCAGGCTTAGAGGTCTGACTGGATGTTTGAGGCAACATCACAAAGCAAATCGTTTCATTCCCCGTCCTGCAGGGATTTCTCACAGATATGCAGGGTATAACCTGACATTAAAACAGTCAACAGACTGCATAAACAGCTGACAAAAAATGAGAAATGGCTTTGGAGCATAAGCATGGCCTGCAAGTGGTGGGAAACAAAATTAATAAACTACCCTGAAATTCAGACCAAGGTGTGGGGGGTTGGAAATCACTGGAACACATCACACACACACAAATCACAAAACAGCATTAGCCAGGTGGTCTACTTCTGATCCCACTTCTCTACTAACTGAACGAAGCTTATATTTCACAGCGGAACATTTAACTCACAGTCCTGCTGAGAAGCTGCAGATATCATTCACATTTAAGGCTCTTCAGCTCTGACAAGGGAACAACTGTGGAACAGGTGCTGTTGTCTAATTAATACCCCCGGCAAAACAATGCAGTTTCTAAAATTCTTTCACACACAGTGGAGTAAGATTTCATAGTTACGTAGCACTGAAATATCTCAAATCCATTAATCACAGGCAGGGAGTGGAAGAAAAATCACTGCCAGTAAAGGGGCTCCTATCAATACAAACCGGTTTTTCAGTAAGACAAGATGTCAAAAGTTCAATTTTTGATCCTTTGGATCTTTATTCATTGTATATGAGAATCCAAATAAATAATCCTAAATTCCTAGATTTATTTTAAATTTGAAAGATCTCCAATAGTTCTTATTATTCCATGTTCAATGTAAGAAAAACAAATCTCAATACAAGGGAGAACAAGAAATGTACTCTTCATTTTTGGAATCTCTTATCGGTCCAATTTTTAGGATCTAGCACAAAAAAGGCCTGAAATGTAAAAAAAAAAATATTTCCAAATTCCAGAAAAAATGTGACACTGCAGAGCTGGTACTGGCAAACACATTGAAGAGAGTCATTTCAGTCGAAGCCTATTGTCTCGGCAGTGTCGACTAACAGAGCTCTCATGTGGGCTCTGTGGCTAATCAGCAAATAATGGATTGTTAGATCACTACCAAATGTCTTTATCTGAGTGTGCCTCCTCAAGAGCAGTGGATTTAGCCCTTACAATGGCTGTGTGGGGTCCAAACACAGAGCTATTCTCTAACTTTTCTGAGTGAAGAGCAGCAGCAGGTGTGAGTGTGAGGTGCTGAGAGGTGAAGAGTGGAGGAGTCTCTCTGGAGGTGAGGGGTAAAACTGGGGTGAAAAAGACAGCGTCAGTTACAGTCCGTCACTGTGCAACAGAAGCTACACACCTGCCACTGTGTACAACTACCACTCTGTTATTTCACATGCTGTAGTACACACACACACACACACACACACACACACACACACACACAAACAAAAATATCTTTAGGCATTCACCTTACTACTATTTCACTCACTTTAACTCACTTAATCCAAGTAAAATAAACACATTCTCAGTATTTCTTTAAGCAGTAGAAGATAAATGAACGGCTGCAAAGGCCAAGTGCTCCCTCGGAGCGCAATAGCAGAAGTGAATACTAATGAAAATATCTGTTGGCACAGGCCTTAAGAAAACAGTAGCCAGCCGTCTTCTGATGCCGAAAGCCCTACTCAGCTTCACTCGGCTGAGAGCTGACAGACAGGCTCCTGCCTATTCAAACTCACAGCCTGTCTGAAATCTTTAGATGTAGCACCTGAAACTGTTGTCTTAAAACCTTACTCAGAAGCAGTACACCACTTTTCACTCATGCTAATCATTTACAACAAACAAGATTAGGCACACACACACGAACACAAACAAAATATTCATCTCCATTATACTATGCTATAAAATGGTGTTTTATATGTCTACATTTTGTAGGCTCAGATCATGAACTGTTTCTTGCTCTCAATAAAATTACGGCAAGTTAAGTCCAAAACCGAATTAAGTAATAAAAGTGCTAAAACTGGCGCTCCACATTGTGTCTGCTGATTCACTTTCTTCCAACACAGTCCTTGGAGTCCACCAAAAAGTTTACATTCTTACTCTAAACCCCCCAATCTAGGAATTTAGGTCTTGGTTCAGGTATGTTTGCAGCTGGAACCAAGCAAAAACATGGACCATATGGGGATTTCCCAGTGATGTTCCAGCATTTTTAGCCTCAGCTGTTGGGTACAGATCAATGGCTGGGATGCTGGGTGTGTGACATACAGGGTGTGACCAAGGAGGACATGGTTGCCATCTGGACGTCTGTGGCTCATATTCTGACGCCTGTGGAGAGAAGAGCTGCCAACGTGTGAACATGATAACTCCGTGGAAATAGAGAAGACTTCAATGGCCCCGAAGAACAGCATAATGAGATAAACACTACGCGCTCTGTCACTACAAAAGTTTACATTTACATTTTTGACATTTTATCAGACACTTTTATCCAAAGCGACTTCCATTCTCTAACTACAGGGGACAGTCTCCCTGGAGCAACTTGGGGTTAAGGGTCTTGCTCAGGGACCCAGTGGTGGTGCTGAAGGTAGGATTCGAACCGATGACCTCTTGGCCTGGAGGCAAGTTTCCTACCCACTGAGCTACCTCCACCCCAACTTATATGGGTGTCCATCAGATTCCACACTGCACCGTAAGGGCTGCAATACACTTGCACTTAATCACTGTGTATGTTTGAGCACACAGCTGCTATCCATATCATTCACACACACATGTGTACGTTTCTCAGAGGATTTAATTTGGAGGATTAAAAACGACTGTATATCCACAGGAGGCAGCTCAGAGCTGAACCATTAACATCCACTTCTTCTTCTAAAGGGACCATATTACTACCAACTCTCCTTTATTAATGTCATAATCAGGACCATAAATAATCCTAGTAGGATATACATGTCCACATTTATCAGAGTAAAGCAATTTAATCAAAGCAACACCAACAAATTATCAGTATTATCATAATCAGCGAATGATAAAAGAACACTGCAAGTGTACCAATATAATAAACTATCAAGCAATATAGTCTACAATGATATATGCCTTTTGAACACATGCATGTGTGTGAGTCAGTGTGTGTGTGTGTGTGTGTGTGTCCAGCAGTGAGTTTTAATGTGCGTGTGAGCAGGGCTGATAAGGCAGAGCTGAGTATGTAGCTGAGTCTTATATTCTCACACTGCTCTTTATTTGCTTTCGTGTATTGCAGTGCCACAGTAATAAGCTTAGAAACCTGCAATCAGCGTGACTGACAGGGGCCACTCCAATTAGTGAGCCTAGGTAACATTATGCAAAGACATTAGGCTGATTAGGTTTGGGTCTTTCGAGTTCTAAAACCTGAATGATCACCATTAAGGATAAATGAGCAGCTTCTTGTTTTGTTTTTAGGTTCTAACCAAACAATACAGAAAGTCAATGCCATAACATGTCAGCTCATTTTAAACGCAAAAATCCACTGAATGCATTTATAGTTTTCACATTTTTACGGGATCACTGGGACTTTTTAAAGAAGCATACTGAAACAAAACACTTCACTCAAGTGCAAGCACTAGAACAAAATGTATTACGATGCTTTACAGTTTGAGGAGAACTTAATGGCTCTGCAGTGATTCACAGGACACGAGAGCCACAATCAGCTGCAACCAACCAACCAGCCAATCCCTCTACTGAGATTCAAATATTTGAATCACAACAGGTTCAAAGGACCTTATATCATTACAGCCAATAGCATTTTAGAAGCACATCTAACTGTCCCTCCTACTTTTCCACCCCTAACTGACCTGTTTCACTCAGGTGAGGTAAATACAAAAGGTGAGATCTGTGTCTTGCTTTCTTTCCCTCAGACACAAGCACACAGTTATTTCACAAAGGAAAATCTCGTGTGTTTACCGTCATTAAGTCGGAAACTCTACAGAGAAAGCTATGTTGTCTTTCATTACTGTTCACTTTTATGCCTGTACGCATAAAGCTCATATCCAGTGCTTCTATTTGGTGTATGCTCTTAACCATTAAGTCCTACATATCTGATACTACATTTATATTTTCTTACTGATATTTCTGTGTTCTTTAGGATATCGTTCTCTGCCTCCGGGGCTTGCACTTTAAGGTGCAGTTTTCCTTCCTGACATGCTAATTGTTTGACTGATTTTAAGCCAAAACTTTGGCTGGATCAATAGAAAACGTTTGTCCTCCTGCATCTAAGTGTTCTTTACATATTTCTGACTATTTCTGACTAATTGAGTAATCTTTGTGAAATATCCCTTCTGATCTGCAGTTTGCAGTCCAACGCAATGAGAGATTCTCTCACACTTTGTGCCAATAACTGTCTGGTGTCCTGTATCAGCACCGACAGACACGCTCGGAGACATCCTGAGCGGCCTGGCCGGGAAAATTACCCTCTAATCTTTCGTTTCATTCCCCGTCCTGCAGGGATTTCTCACAGATATGCAGGGTATAACCTGACATTAAAACAGTCAACAGACTGCATAAACAGCTGACAAAAAATGAGAAATGGCTTTGGAGCATAAGCATGGCCTGCAAGTGGTGGGAAACAAAATTAATAAACTACCCTGAAATTCAGACCAAGGTGTGGGGGGTTGGAAATCACTGGAACACATCACACACACACATACACACATGCACGCACATAGCATGTGCCTGCACAACTGGCACTACTATTAATCAGTCCATTGAGATGACACTTATACTGCAACATTAGTGTAGAAGTGTCCACAAGATATAAAGCATATACTAATTCCTTTCCATGAATAATTTAGAAAAGACGCATAAAGAATTTGAAAAAGCTCCAAATTCAAAGTGTCATATGTTGACCACCCTTATATGTCTTAAAAATCAACTGACTGTGTTCAAAAACTGTTAAAAAACTACTATGTGATAATAATAGGTGATCCGATTCATAATCAATCTTATTTACAATCACAACCGATTGAAGAATGGTCAGTGCAGGTCCCCAAGCAGTGCAGGTTGTTGACAGCAGGGCATAGATGCCAAGAAACAAAATGATCAAATGTTATTATTGATTACAATGATCCTACTCCAAAATCTCTGCAATGCATGGTCTCTAGTGGCTTATACATTAAAGTAAATACAGGATCTTCTTCAATATCTGGCCAATTGGAGACTAGATCTTAAACGACCCTGACACAAATGTACAGCGGGGTCCTGCTTGAACCATTAATGGGCTTTCAGTGTGCACAACTAAATCCAAGACCAACCCAGGCTATTGTGCAAGAAGGGTGGGGCAGGATATCCCATCACTATAGAAACGTGGCATCGAAATGCACTTCACACATTCTATTATGGGAACTTTGCCCAGAGCTGGTGGCCTTAAATAAAAACACACCAGTCCGCTAATGATTAACCTCAGATATGTGAGCGAAACACACGGACACACACATGAAGAGATAAAACCACAGGGAGGAATCTTAGTGTCTCACAAATACAGCCGTCTTAAATGGGCCTATAGAAAGAATAAAGAAAGGAAATAATTTTTTGAGGCAGGAGGTCTGGTATCCCTTTGTAAAGAATTTGTAAAAAGCAGACATTTTCTAAAACAGAATAATAAAGTCATAGCAACATGGGTCAAGTGGCGCACACACACACACATACACACACACACACACACACACACACACACACACACACACACAGATTTCACTCTGGCTGGGTGCTGAAGTGGTCCAGATGGGCTCAGGCACTTAATGACTGGGCAGAATGAGATTACACCACACTGACATCATCAGCACCTCTTCCAGCCTCAAAAACAGCACAGATGGGACTGAAGAGTCAATAACATGAAAGATTTTACCAACAAATTTGATGAAAAATATATCCACAAAACAAAGAAGAACAGATGTGGAATCAAGAACAAAAGGAAGACTGCATGGCCAACTGGAGTTTCCAAGGACTGGTTAATGAAGAAGGAAATTATGTAAATATATGTGAAGCCTTGTGGTCATTTTATGACTCCACCCTCTAGCAAACTATAATACCCTTTGAGCTGGAATAAACCATTTCTCTACTACATTTGACATTCAGTGTTCCTTTGTTTGACAAACTTTAAGGTTCTTCAATTTAGAATTGTCAGAAGTATGTGGAAGACCCGACAGGGTGTATGTTAGTAGCTGTGTATCTGGAGACACTCACTGAAAGTCCTGTTCATCTCTCAGACATATCTGTTCTCGGGTATTACTGTCTGTTTCTGTCCACATATAAAAGCCCTGGCCAGAGAGAGAGAGAGAGAGAGAGATAGAACCAGACAGTGGGTGAGAAAAAGAGTACCAGAGAGACACAGAGGGAGAGGGAGGGAGAGAGAGAGAGAGAGAGAGAGAGAGAGAGAGAGAGAGAGAGAGAGAGAGAGAGAGAGAGAGAGAGAGAGAGAGCGATAAAGACAGTGATAGTGTCAGAGGCTGACGATGAGCAGATGCCTCTAGAGAACATGAATAGGCCTCCGTCCTGGAGAGGGCACTTGAGTTGTGAGAGGGCTTTTAAAGCTGACTGTGCACTCTTTCCTTATTAGGAGGTCAGGATGAGTAGGGCGAGCGCAGGGAGTTAAGCGCGGACAGTGAGTAACTGTGCCATGTCACACAGCTGCTAAGATCGAGCCAAGTTCAGGGTCAGGGTTCCCTCTTCCTCTTCCTCTTCCAATCCCAGCCAAGAACGACTGGACTTGGCAAGCTAGGATTACCAAGCTCTCACATTAAAGTCTCTCTTGACCCTGAGAGCGTGAGGGGTGGAGAACATGAGAACCAACTGAGCTGAGCTGAGAACAGCAGTTTAGAATACACAGCATTCCTAGCATGAACCTACCATGCTTTATTTATGTTAATAGTAATTATCCTAGGCTCCACAAAACAAATGCATTATATTTTCTGACTTTTCAAAGAAAATGTTTGATCCTCAACTCTGTTAGCTAAAAGGTCGAGCTAACTAGCAAGTGAAGTAGCCAATTAGTCAAATTAGTCACTTTAGTGTGTCAAAAAATGACCCACTGTGATTTAAATGAGATCACAAAATGATTTAAATGAAAAATTAAATGATTAATCATGTTATTGTTATCGTGATGGCTCTGGTTTCCCCTCAATGAAGCATAAAATAAACAAGAAGTAGAACCATTTCATTTGGCTCCATTTTTAGCCCAGTTCATTTTGTTCAATGTGCCCCAGAAAAACACCCTGATTGATGCGAGAAAACTAGAGAGTTATGAGTGTTCAGTGTTGCACACGACAATCACATCACATAAGACTCGTGGAACTGTAAAATTTGTGTAAAGGTGAGTAATCTGGTAATGCGGTGTTGACATTTAACACAAAATACTCCAAACAACGGATACAAGCTAACTTTAATCCAGCCTTGATCTTTATCTTTACTCAGAAAATGTTCCCTTTACACAGCCATCACAAGGATCTGCAATTAAGTGCAGTCAACATTTACCCAGTCATATCCATCCATGCTCCCGTTCAGCTGAAGCCAGAAGCTGAGCTGACCATTTCTGAACGTCTGGTTCACCTTTTAGCATGGCCAGAGAAGAAAAGAGCTACTGTTTAAAAAGCAGACAAAGCGTAATGGGTCCAGTTAAAGGCACTAACAGTTTGATTACTTCCAGGTGGACTGTAGTTACTCCAGCTCTCTCTGAGCTATTGTCCACCATCTAGCTGATAGCTGTGCTCACTGAGCTGTTCTATGGGACAGAAGATGCTTAACCAAGATAGAAAAGCACAGCCTTGCTCATAATGTCATCTGTGCTAAGGTTACAGAAGATTGGGATTCTCTACACCAGCACTCTGTAGAGCTAAGAAAAAGTGTCATGTTCTTTGTGTATGGAATTGGCCATAGCTCTATGGCCACCACCATGTGATGCTTATCTGGTAAAGAATGGGGGACACCTTACATTCTCAATCCAAACCACTAATAAATCTGAAGAGCTGCAAAATGCACAATTTTCAGGCTAGTCAATGTGTAACAACTCAAAACATAACAGGTCTCTGCTGAAGACATGAAGATAATTGATTTCCACAGCTAAAATTCACTTAGCAAGTAACATGAAACGGGTTTGAGGGCGATAATCTAGTTGGAGCTCTTGGCTGCCCACATTAGCACATCTGATGTCAGTCCGTCCAGGTGTTTCTTCTGGTTATCGCCACTGAAATTTCGGGGGGAAAGCCTCTACGTTTGAAGAAAATTTAAGAGAATAAGGAGACTGTGGAAGGAGAAAAAAATCTTAACACCCTCTGCAGTGTGGAAAGGTTCAGTTTTCTTTAGATAAACCAGATGTAATGAATATTAGTCAAAAAAAATGCATTTAATGTACAATAACAATGCTTATAGACGCATAACAGCCCAACAAAGTTGTAAGATAGACTATGTACTAAGGACTAAATCAAAACATTTACAAGAGCTGTATAAAAGTCTACTCCATGCACAGTCCTGTTTGCATGCACACAGCGTAGCGAAGTGTTTGTCGAAACTGTTTGTGACTGTTTTAGTGGCTAAAGGCTGGTTCATTTCATTAAAAAGGTCATAAAATGACACAAGAACGATTTATGTGGGTCTGTGGGGTGATATAAGCACTTCCATATCAAAATCTAAAGCAAATAATTCAGCCAACATCGGCCAGGATACGTTTTAGACTATAATGAATCTATGATTCAAACGGTGATGTTCACAAGTCCACAACTTAGGCTTTCAGTCTTAATGAAAACTCTGTAACTGAATTCCAAAAAAGAATATTTTTCCAATATTTGTTAATGGATTTATTGTACTATTATAAATGTATCTGCATCTGCATTGTACAAAACATAATATCAGAGATTAGCATGAACTGCTGATTCTCATGTACATCTCAAGAAAATATATCAAAAAGATAAATCAACAAACACTAGATCAAGGTAACATGACAGTTAACACAGGACAGTCATTCCAACACCTTTTGAACGAAGAAGGCAGAGGCCAAGGCAGCCACACAGCTCATGACTGACCCATATAATCTCTTATCGCTTAGACTTTGGCAAAGTGCCTGTGGCCACCACCATGCAGTTGAGGACTGAAGTAAAAGAAAATTGTCTTCTGACCACATACACTGCTGAAAAGCATTTCTCAGGATCTGACTCATTCTTCAGACCAGACACAACTTAGTACAGTGATAAACTCAAACACAAAACCACAGGATATTTACTGGTTCATCTCAATTTCACCCCCAATTACACTAAGCCTCTGTAAATACACATTAAGAAATAAAGATTCCTAAATAGTCCTTGGCTTAGCATAAAGCTTTTACATAATGTGGAGGTTCTTCACACCAGGGTGGCGGTAGCTCAGTGGGTAGAATACTTGCCTCCGGACCAAGAGGTCACAGGTTCGAATCCTACCTCCAGCACACCACCACTGGGTCCCTGAGCAAGACCCTTAACCCCTAGTTGCTCCAGGGAGGCTGTCCCCTGTAGTTAGGGAATTCGCTTTGGATAAAAGCGTCTACTAAATGTAAATGTCTCATTACACAATATCTCATTTATACAAATGATTCGACACTGAAACATCCATTGAAAGGTTTGTTCTTCCACTTCATCACACTGAAAGGGCCCTTTCTGGAAACTTAAATTTAAGAGTATAAATTGCTGGTTTCAGACTCATTCATGCTTATCTCTATATTCTGCTTGTGAAAGGAGGAGTTGGGAGGTGATACAGGACAATGGCACGCAGCGAAAAAGAGATACCCGTGGGTGATAAAACTCCAACATCGACACAACAAAGCCTCTCAAAGCACCATACCGAATCAAAACAGTGCTGGAAATATGCAAACACTACATCTACATCTGTCAGAGCTGTGATAGAAGCTACCTCCACCGGGTACAATCAGCTTCCATCAGACAGAGTTTAAAAAAAAGCACTGAGTTGAATCAGAGATTAAAAAAAAAAAAAGAGTAAGACAGAGATTAAAATCAGCACTCTCTCTCACTCAGCCACATAAACTGATCTGAATAATGGTGAGTAATGTTGCTATGAACTATGTTAAGACACACTAATCTGATTTCCTGGCATTACAGCATCACTGCGATTTTTTAAAAACATCTAGACAAATGGCAAAGCCAGCCCTGTGTCTTATTACTCCTGACTATGTGGTCATTATCAAAATTGCTTTATCTTAATTATGTAATATTGATCTGACAAAATATTCCAATACGCAAATTAACATCTAAAGAATATTTGTGTGTGTGTTTGTGTGTGTGTGTGTGTGTGTGTGTGTGTGTGTGTGTGTGTGTGTGTGTGTGTGTGTGTGTGTGT
>JBBPDC010026526.1:0-12523 GCA_037974485.1 Hemigrammopetersius urotaenia | reverse complement strand
GAGAGAGAGAGAGAGAGAGAGAGAGAGAGAGAGAGAGAGAGAGAGAGAGAGAGAGAGAGAGAGAGAGAGAGTGAGAATGGGAGAGGTATAGAGAGGGATAGGTAAAGAGAGACAGAGTGTAATAGATGTGTATAGTACAAGATATCAGATCAGAGTAGACTCTGTAAGAGAGCAAAAAGGAAGAAAATAGATCAAATTTCAACTGATCAAGAACGCTTCGTCTTTCCAACAAAGCCATCTATTTGTTTGCCTTTTGAGCTTGAAATCCTCATCAGCGCATTTGACACAAATGCGTCTCCGCTCGATAGAAGTTTTGTGCTCGGCTGACAGTTAAGCAAATCCCATCGAGCCGAGTGTTTATTTAGTCATTAGCAGGGCGGATCGGGGGTAAAAGACGTGGAAACATGGACAGACAGGGTTAGTTCTGGTCCTGTTTTCACCCTGACCTCCGTTTGTATTTTATTGTGCCCGCAAGACGCAGCTTGCTTTGAAAAACAGCCACGGCAGCAAAGCTTTAATGTGGTTATTATAGCTGCCCTTGATTCACACATGCTTTAATAACATGCAAATAAACACAAGAGCTCTTGGGTCATAGCTTCAATAATTAGCGGCTGATGATATGACTTTTATTTACAATTCTCTGAAATGCAGCAGTTTTGTGATACACACACACACAATGTGTGCGCACACACTTCGGATGGAAAATAAATGAATGCACTACAAAACTGCTCTCTGCAGCATGAAATAAAAGAGCCTATCATCAAAGTAAAACAGTTCTGATGTAGTATGTAAACACTGTCAAGCTTTCAACAAATGTACTGGGACACCTAACAGGGACTTTAATGGCACAACATTCAAATACATAGAATTTAATATGGAGTTGGTCCCAGCTAGAACAGCTTCTACTCTTCTAGGAAGGCTTTGCACAAGATTTTGTAGTGTTTCTGTGGGTATTTGTGCCCACTCATTTTGCAGAGCATTTATGAGGTCAGACATGGCTTGCAATCTACATTCCAGTTCATCCCAAGGGGTTGGATGGGGTTGAGGTCAGGGCTCAGGGCAGGGAAGGCCCTTGCATGGGTGTAGAAGAACTTGACCGGCCTGCTCAGAGCCCTGACCTCAACCACACCAAACACCTTTAGGATTAAGAATGCCCTTGAGCGGAAGTAAGGGACCCTAGCCCAAACCCTGGAAAACAAGAGTGTCCCAATACTTTTGTCCATAGTGCAGGTAGATGCTGTTTAAGGGACAAAGAATCACTGATGATAAAAAAAGAAAAAAGAAAAAAAAATGTGTAAAAATACAACATTTGTAAAAATTTGACATAAGGGTCCATTACTAATCACAACTCTTAAAAGCTTCCTCTTTCATTTACTAAGCCCTAGACAGCCGGTTTTAAAATGGATGCTAAATCTATGCATTTCTCTTTCCAAATCCGCTCTCAATTAGGAGTTAGAGCAGCGACAAGAAAGACCAGTCTTTCATCAGTCTTTGTGTAATTAAAACCCAGTCCGCACTTGCCAACACACCAGCTCATCATTTCAGTTCAGCCCACACAAGGCCACACTGTGCAGAATTAATCCCTTTAAGCTGAAGGTCAATTTAAAGGAGTTATTCCACGAAGAACAAAAAACAGTATGTTACAATTACCCCCCCATTCAAAATGCAGTCAGTCGAACCAATCTGAAGTTTGCTTTTTGTTTTGTGCATTAATTGTGAGGCTAATGCAGTTTTGACGTGAAGTCAATCTCATGTTACTTTACAAACAGAACAATGAATTCAAGCCCTTTGAGGTGAGCTAAATAGACTTCAAACAAAAAAATGAATATATCGGCACAACCAACAATCCGAGTTCAGGTATCACAAAGTGGGTATTGTGTGTCAGAACCAATGAGCATAAACAAAAATATGACCAATCAACACACTTGTCTGTTACACTATATGGACAAAAGTATTGGGACAGCTGTTTTTAAGGGTTTTTAATGCTTTAGCAGACCAGAACATTTTGGACAACGCCATGCTTCCCACTTTGTGGCCACAGTTTGGGGAGGAAACCTTTTCTATTCCAGCATGACTGTGTTCCAGTGCACAAAGGAAGCTCCATAAAGTTCGGTGTGAAAGAACCTGACTGGCCCACACAGAGCCCTGACCTCAACCGCATCCAACACTTTTGGGATGAACTGGAAGAGATTGCGAGCCAGACCTTCTCATCAAACATCAGTGCCTGACCTCATAAAGGCTCTACAGAATAAATGGCCACAAATTCCCACAAAAACTCCAAAATCTTGTGGAAAGATTTCCAAGAAGAGTGGAAGCTGTTAAAGCTGTGAAGACGGACCAACTCCATATAAAAGTCAATGCATTTGAACACAATGTCCTTAAAGTCTGTGTTGGAATAATGGTCAGCAATCTCAATACTTTTGTCTATATACTGCAAGTCATCTCAAATTGACTTTCTTAGGTGGTTTCTGTCACTGTATGATTGTGTTTTATAAAACTAGACAACAGTACTGAGAAATTTAAATTTTCAAAAAGCAGATTGCTGCCACTTTTTTGTTAAGCAATGTACTGAGCACAGTTTTTATAGAAAACAGGGTGTCATCCTATATGAGAAACCACACGCAAAGTAGACATGGTATCTGATGCCCTCCTGCCCACCTCTTTCAAAACACTACACTCTACATTCAGTAGCAAATCTCAAGCACTGCACATGGAAATAAACCCATAATCTTGTAATGTGTTTAAAAGTGAACTGCACATTCCACCATTGGCCCCATCTCCTCTGTCACACTGAAACACTGCTCACATCTTTCACACCACCCTAAAGAGATAAATCTGAGAGAATGAGGCTTTGATGCGGATGCACAGCAAGCACACAGACACACAAACACACTCACTCTCTCTCCCCTCTCTAATTGCAGAAACTGGTAAAAATCCAACAGCAATGAACTGTCCAAGACTGACAAGCACTAGCAATTTTAACAAGGTAGGTGTTAATGACACGCAGCTAAATCCAAGATCTGTAAACAACCTTGCTTTAATCTCAGAAACCCAGAAGCTCTGGTTATCTCATAACATGACTGAGGGGCTTGACTAATGTTCTAGAAGCCTCTTCCAAGGTTTAACTGTCAAGACAGCTCAACATCTTCACCTGTTCTCCTCAGAAAGACATTACCATTTCACTAAATGCCAGCAAGCGTGTGTTCAGTGGTGTAATTAACTAAAAGAACTAACCTTAATTGGATTCCTGAATTCACACCAATGTCCAGTCATGAGCACAAATACTCACACTAAGCAAGAACTCATCACATACTTCTCTAGGCAATTAGCAAATATGTCTCATGCCCATCCCTAGTATGAAAAACATGTTTATTAAGGAATCTTAACAGGATTAGTTCAGATTAGCGGCACTACTGAGTGTTCAAGATTTTGTGAAAAGGCACATTTTGACAAGGAGGATCTGAGACATTGAGCTGCTTGGTGATTTAGTCTTTTAAACAGTACATTTCTGCTTTCCAACAAATGTAAATGTGTAACTAATTTAAACTAATGCTGGGCAACCATAACACTTTTAAATTGCAATTAATGGTAGAGTTATATATTAAAAAGTAGTGCATTACATACTTTTATTTTTAAAGTACTTCTATATGAACAAAACTGTAATTTGGTTTGAAAACACTTTAAACAAATGAGGAGCTTTTTAACAGCAGTGTTCCCTTTTACACAGTCACACACCTGCAGTTCAAATATTTATATAAATCTCCACTTAAACATTAATGTAATGAAATTAAATATGAAAACAATGATATTTGTCTCTGCAGGGCATTCACGTTTTATCTGGTTTGTTATAGAAAAAAAAATTCCCCTCAGAATCCAGAGCATTATAGTAGCTGCAAAGGGGAACCAACTCCATATTAAAGTCCATGTATCTGAATGCAGTGTCATTAAAGTCCTCGTTTGCGTAATGGTCAGGCGTCCCATTACTTTTGTCCACATTGTGTATGTTGACTTTTGGGTATTTGAGCTTCATATCACCCCACATTTACAAGCAGCGCAACCAGTAAGCATCATGAAACATGCAGGACAAATCAACACAACTGTATGTTGCACTATTTAGAGAGTATTGGAACACACCAAAAGTATTGGGGCACCTGTTCTAGCAAAACTGTGCTTAAATAAAAAGACATCCAACTGAAACTAAGTTGTATTTAATGGCCCCTTTGAAATACTTGTCCAGCTTGTACAGTATTTTACCTAACTCCTATACTTTACTTGTTGTCACTTGCCATCCACCCATTTACAGGCAAAGGAATCTTCAACACTGCTAGCAAAATAAATGATCTGATGAATGGTTGAAAGACAAAAATATTGGGACACCATGGCAAGGTGAAGGTGTCCCTTTGTGTGAAAGTTTCCATGTTATTGTGGGGATTTCGGCGTAAAACTGAGTTCAGTTCTCAAAAAAAAATCTGCGTGTGACTGAATCCACAACTACTGATCCGCATAAAACTGGGAGATTACTATAATTATATGTCTTATGATCCAAGAACAGCGTAATGCGATTTTGAAATCTAAATGGATAAGAGGTCTGCACTGAAATTACGCTTCTACATAAAATTAGTTGCTGCTAAAACCCTATAAAAAATAAAAGGGAAACAGGGCAGGATAGGTCGTGAAAATAGATTCATTCTATCCCAGTCTTTCAGGCATCTCTCTCTTTTCCCTCCCAACCAGCACAGGCTCCCTCCTGACCTCAGCACGGACTCCCTGTAAATTCAATATATTAGTTTGACCTCATACGCACTGTAATAAAACTTAGGAAATTATTTTATTAACGCAGCATATGGCAAACAGCTAGCCCTCACAACTCATCAACTCTTAGAGACCGCAATGACCCCGACTCTCGAACACACTCCCTCGCGGCGTTCAGGAGTCTGCCAAAACACCCGACCTGTCGTCCATCACTGTCACCGACGTGGTTACCAGCTGAGGCTGCCATTTTTCACACTCACCAAATACAGGCCTTAGAAATTTACATCACAAATATGCCCCAAAAATATACCTGTGTATATGATAATGTGTATCATAAATGTTCAATATTTAATCAACCTCCTAGCATGTATATTGCCTTATATTGTATTATGCTATTTAACATAATTGCATTTTGAATTTCCATATTGATTTGTAATGCATGCTGCTGCATCGTCTCTGTGTCTCGACTGTGTATGTTGTTGTTTATCTTTACCATGTATGTTTGTTGATATTTTGGTCTCAGTCTGTGTCTTAGCCCTGGCTCTAGTGTTTGTACAGCAGCTTTTCTCTCACTCCTGATTCAGTTTCTGATGGGATGAAAGAGAGTCACACATGCTCACACTCTGCTCTTAACATCACTATTTTTGTTGTTGCAGTTGTAAAATAATGTAAGAGTGTTGCGTAGTTTAACATTTCCAAGATATAATAAATTACTTCCAAATATTATTTTGTTTCGAATTTTGAATCAAGTGTCATCAATAGTGTATAAAACAATAGTGACATGCACATTTTACACAGACTCCCACAAATAACAAAAGCAATGCGGGTTCTTATTTCCATGGCTGTAAGTATGCTTGTATGTATGTGTGTATATATACTTGGAATGAAACATGAACAAAAAAATGTCGAAGCATAAACAGATATGAACAAGGACTAAGTTGCTGTTATTAGAAACTGAACCATGAAGACATCTATGTTATGCCAGCACTGTGAGGCAATTTTCGCAAGTCCCAGTCCCAAATTTCAATATCATCAATACATTTACAAAGGGATTCAGGGCAGGGAAATAACTAAATAATAAAAATAATGAATAATCTTCAATTATTCTGGGTATATGTTTGAAATCTGATATTTTGCCTGATTAAGATCTCCTTTATGTTTTGGTTTAATCCGATGAAGTTCACCATATCATGACAATGTTTTAAACATGATTTGTCTAAATACTTCCAGACGTGCTCCTTTTCTAGCAGTAAAGTTTTGCACTGGGTGTAGCAACAGAGACAATTGCACAGCAGTTCATTATGAATTGTTCTCTGTGTAACTGTTGCTCTTGCTTGCCATCCTACTAGCTTTTCTCTTACCTTCCTTACAATTAGTGTGAGAGAAACCTAATGTGACAAACCTGTCTGGGAACCGTTTACATATTATCAACCAATTGCAGTGGGATGTTTAAGGCCAATGTTTAATACTGTTATCCCTGAATGTTCTCCACTGTTTTAAATGGCTGGCATGAACTGACCTATTGCCTTCTTTAATGCTTGAGTTTGGAAAGAGGTAGTGGGGATTATGGTACTAATTTTTGCTGGAAGCACGGTTATATGTTGTTGTACTCTGTGATTGTATATTTACATTTACGGCATTTAGCAGGCCAAAGCGACTTCCATTCCCTAACTACAGGGGACAGTCTCCCTGGAGCAACTTGGGGTTAAGGGTCTTGCTCAGGAACCCAGTGGTGGTTTGCTGGAGGTAGGATTCCAGAGGCAACAACCATTTTACAAGGAATACCACGCTCCTTCAGGGATACAAAAGCAAAAAAGACATCATATGTCTCAAAACTGTATCACTAACCTGTATATCTACAGAAGATACAGAAACCACTCTATATGTGTGGTATCCTATGAGCTGCCACCTGGAGAGACGACATCTCTGCTGTCTCAGGGTTTATTGTCAGCTCCCAAGGCTGTTTTTTATCATGAGCGCAGGTGGTACATGAACAGTGATTTCCCAATAGGGAACTTCAGCTCTGGCCGCAGATTTCCTAAAGACCACTTGATGAGGGTGGGGTGCAGGGTTGTTTTCTGAGTCTCCCTGGCTAATGACCAAAAAAATGGACCATTAAACATCATCAATATAACAGTCCATGTGCCATCAATAATGTAGTCTGTCTGTAAAGTTAAACAGCAATATATGAAGCTTAGGCCAGTGTGGTTTCATGCAATGTTCAAATCACATATGGTCCCCGACAATAAATATCCATAGAAATTTCAGTTTGAGTAATTGGCAGCACTCATGTCCCTGCCACCGCATTTCTTAATCCTAAAACCCCGCCAAAGGGCTCTTAATAGAGATCTGAATTCTCAACAGGGCATGTCTAAGTGTTGGCTTCATCACCAGGAGATTGTGAGACAGAGAAAGGCAGACCAAAAAAAAAAATAGAAACTATAAAAAGCAGCCCACATTAAAAACACTCTGGGGGGTCTCAACTGGCTGAAGGGATATTTCACAGACACACAAGCTGACAGGATTGATAGAATTTCTGGGTCAATACATGTACGGAAAATTATTCTTTAGTTTTATACTATTATTATTTATTGGTTTTTTATTTCACCTGAACATTTTAACACATTTTAGCACATGCAATGAACATGTGTACGCATAAGAGATTGGATGAATATTTTCTAAGCAAGAGTTGGTCAAAGCTGGGAATTTGACTGTCTCTCTCTCTCACACACACACACACCCCCACACACTCGAAACACCATAGCAACCACGTAGCAACACCATAGCAACCACTACAAGTACCATAGCTACCAGCTAGCTATACAATACCAACCTCCTACAGTTCCCCACGGTAACCATCTAGTAGCACCCTATCAACCACCTGGTAAACCATGGCAACCACTATAATTACCATAGCAACTAGCTACACGCACCATAGCAATCACTGAACAATAGCCACACGCAATCACACTTTGCATTTTGCATTCTAGTTAATAATTAAAACCTCACTGCGGTCAATTAAATGTTTTTTTTTTTTCACGGATCACTCCATAATATACCCCAAAATTGCCATTAAAGGTTTTTTTTTTTTAATTTTGAGCTAAAACCCCCTAAATCACACAATTCCTCTGAGACTGAGTGTAAAGTCATGTGAAGTGCCACATCTTCTTGCACTGTCAGTAGTGCACGGTCATCCCTGGATGGCTCAACATGCATGGAGGAGAACACTAATGACCAATTCTGGTACATCTAAAAGTTCATCTAAAAGTGTGTTATTTCCGGTAAGATTTGGTACAGAATGGGATTGGATTTCCCTCAACCAATAATGCAGCTGATTCTGCCTTTTGAGCTGATAAACCTGATAAAGATATATGGTATATATGGTATCTGTGAAATCTCAAAATTATTACATCCACAGAGAGGCTGATTCCATCAAAACATTAAGGATGTTAACAGTGGGTATCCTGCCTGACCCTGTCTAAGCTGGCTGTCACTTCCATTAACAGATAAAGTAGTAATTGTAGGGTGGTTGTGTGTGTGTGTGTGTGTGTGTGTGTGTGTGTGTGTGTGTGTGTTTGTACATGCATGTGAAATTGCAGGGGACAAGTGGGAGCTGAATAAAATGTCACCCAAATGTCAAAGAGGAACAAGGGCTTTAGAGGCTTGTGTGTGTGTGTATGTGTGTGTGTACAATTTCTTCAGAAGGCTAACGCATTATGGGAGTGATGATAGGTTAAACGAGCTACTAATGAGCCAAATGAGAAACAGGAAAGACGGGGGGGGGGAGAATATCGAGAGACAAGGGAGAACAAAGGGTGGAAGCACTGGCTCAAAGAGCAAGAAGACAAATCACTGGTTTAACTAAGAAAGCAAACAGCCAACACTATTCCTGACAAGCCCCCGATAAAATCAGCATGTTCTCCTCGACCTCTCAGAACAAACAGCAAAGTTTCATATTGCATATTACTCAGAACTGAAGTTTTGCCTCAACACGCTCTGCTTGTACTTCAAAAACCTTATCTGCTACTTACAAAACTACTGTAACTGTTTCTCAGCCTACAAATTCATAACCATCTAGAATAATGGCTTTCTTTAAAGTTCCTTTGAGAAGCATCAAACACTTCAGACTCGTTCATATAACCAACACTGTGAACAAATCTGACATGGCCAGTTTCTCTGGAATGGAGCATTTCACTTTGGAATGATTGTTTTAGCTATTAAATTATGTAGAGTTTTCTTTAAAAAATCAGTATAATTCCACTTTTTAAGTGCAGATAGTTTACTGTAACCTCAACAGACGTCCAGCTTGTCTCACTTCTTTAACACTCACATTTGTATTGGCCTGTAAATATCATTTTGTACCAGAAGGGGTGAGGTTTGTATGTTATCTCTTATTTTTCTCATTTTCTTATCAGTTCATATTGGGTTCATGTTGGGTCCCTGACTACTGCTGGGAGATTTTCTATTACAATCCTGGTGATGCTGCAAAAAAGTCACCAATTATTGGCCTGATAAAACCATGGGTCATCATAATTAGCCTATATATATCAATCAGACTCCAATTCCAAGTCCAATTCCACCAACCTCATTCCACAACATATGCAAAGGCTTCTTCAGAAATCTCTTTATAAACTGCTTTTCCTCTTAAGCAGAGACTGAGCGACACTGGGTTTATTCACTGCTTCAGGGCAAGTGTTGCAAGCTAAGCTTTGCAGGGAGTTCAGATTATAATTCTCAAACACAGTTCTATATTTAGAAAAGACTATTTCTCAACAAATAAGAATTTCATAGCTTTACTCCATTAAAGAAAACAATAGACCAGACAGTGAAACAATGGGTCATGGTGAAACCCATTAGCTTATGAAAGCAGAGGAAGAGGCCAAGGGCATGTCAACATCTGGATACATTATTAGACACAGCATAGGTTTTCTTAAAGGTCCTTTATAATAGAAAAATGAATTTTCTTCTCATTTTTAAAAAGATGTAGTGTTTCAAAATGTACAGTTAATTCCTCAATCTATGCAGTTTTATGTTAATCTATGTTTTTGTGATGTCATGAAAAACTGATTAGTGCAGGCTTCAGCACAGTTAGTCTTGATGACAGTAACAAAACAGACTAAAAAACAGATACTCAAAGATAAGTGGATTTCCTTTAAAAATTTTTAAATATTAATAGAAATGTAGGCCCACTGAGGGTTAAATCAAGCCTTGTGCACGTGTGTGTCTGCCAGACTGAAAGATGATGAGACACACTGTGGGAGGGGAGACCACAGTCACTTCTCTTCAGATCAATAATTCAACTGTCTGTGCTGCCCCATGAGATGCATTAGAGTAAACTAGTGCCTGACCAGTATCAACATTTTGAGGTCAATATCAAGAGATTTTAACGATAACCAGTTTAGACGTTTCAATAACGAATACTATTACATTTATCATTTTAACATCTAAAAGTATAGTAATGTTTTTATTTCAGTAACTGCTACTTAACTTACAGATATGACCGTCAGATGCTAAACTCACAGAACTGAAACTGGGGATGAGCAACATAGAATTATCTGTATTTTTCTTAGTTTTCACAAGATGAAGATTCAGTTCAATGGTACTCGCTCAAACACTTGTTCGAGTAGCCTTGCAGGTATGTCAAGGACTCACACAAGCTTGAAGAGATGCAGATCACTACAGCAAGGGAGGGGGGGGCAGAGTATGGGATTAATGGCGGTGGGACAAAAAGAGACAGGTCATTTTTTAGGAGATGCAGTGCGTCACTGGTCTGACTCTCTCAATTTCACGATTCCAGCCTCTCTGATTAGCTGCAGGGCTTGTGTGTGTGTGTGTGTGTGTGTGTGTACACACGTGTACATTAGGCTTGATCGGAAACATTTTACTATGTCTAGGTAAGACAAACACCAACAGACAGCAACCAAAGTCTCAGACTGAGTGCACTGCTGTACACCTCCACACTCTTAAACCCTTCTGCTTTCATAAAGCTGGCCTTGCAGAAGTGAGGACACTTCTCCTCTGATACACTTCAGTTCCAGAAGTACGCCCACACTTGCCAGTCTGAATGCTGGAGTGATATAGCAGATGAATCAGAAAAGGATAACAGGGACTTAAAGAGGCAAGGTACAGCAGCTGTAAGAAAAGAACCTGTGCTGCTCAGCATATGCATACATTTTACTCGTTGCTTTCTGCCACACCAGCCTGTTTTTCTGCTACAGCATAATAGGAAGATCATTTCATTTTTGTAGTGTATTGAATTTGAATCTTATTTACACTACCATAATACTATTCCTCCAAACAGCAGCCCAGGCAAGCACACCATCCAACACCAATAACAGTCCTTGGGCATGACTCCTAATCCTACATGTACACTACATGGACAAAAGTTTTGGGACACCTGACCATTACACCAACCTGTCCCTCTTTGTATCTACAGTATAACAGCTTCCATTCTTCTTGGAAAGCTTTCCACAAGATTTCTGTGTGAATTTGACCTCATAAATGCTCTACAGAATGAAAGGGCACGGACAGGATGGGATGTATTCCATGCTGGAATAGAAAAGGTTCTTCCCCAAACTGTGTCCACAAAGTGGGAAGCATGCCGTTGCCCAAAATGTCTTGGTGATGCTGTAGCATCAGGATTGCCCTTCACTGGAAGTAAGGAGCCTAGCCCAGACCCTGAAAAACATGTATCCCGGTATTTTTGTCCATTTAGCGTATACAATATGAACATTGGCAAGATACAAAAAGATAGACAAATGTTTGGAGTAGCAAATGTTTGGAGTGTCATTTTCAAACATTCCACTGATTATTATCATTCTTTAAGAATAATAAACACTTTAATGCCTAAATTGTGCAGCCCTATGAATGAGACTGCTCAGATATAGGTCAGGATCTTTACTTGCAGCTTCTGGAACAGCATACTTGAAGCACATTCTTGACAGTTTGATCCCATGACACTGGGAAAAGGACAAAAGCAGTCATGACATTTTCATACCGCACCACACGAACACTATGTACATACACAATTATGTACAGTATATCCACAAGGATTTGTGTGATACAGGATATGCATTGGCTATGAGGAACGCCATATTTGTACTGAACATTGATGAGTATTTATTTATTTATTTATTTATTTATTTTATAATTTTTTTAGAAACCAGACTGTTGGGTTGTGCTGGTCGCACGTTGCTAGAGGGAGGCAATGCGTGTTACTGCAGCAGGCACATATCATGCATGTACAAAAAAACACCAAGGTTTAAGACAATGTTTAAGACTCTCAAATCTTTATATAAAGATATCAGGTAAAAGAGCTTTTGGTCTTACTAGATTAATTACACTTCTGTGCCAAACTAAATTGGACAATTTGCTACAACCACATCTTTTACTGAACGACATGTTCTTTTATTTGATAAAGCTCAAGCTTCAGCTCGCAAATCACTGTGTTTGCTCCCTTGTCCCCTTTATGAGTGGCATCGGTAGTGTTGAGTAGCAATAGCCTGAAGCGGGTTAATGATGGAGTCAGGGTGTTGCATCAGAGAAAAACGGGGAAAATATAGACCAACAATTCAGTGAAACATTGCGTTTTAAAAGGGCTGCAAAGTGTGACAGTTTAGTTCATATTTAAGATTAAACACATTATACTCTGCTACGAGAAAATTACAATATTGATAACATTTGAAAACTATTACAATTAGTGGTGCAACGGATCAAAAAACTCACGGTTCGGATCGGATCACGGTTTTAAGTCACGGATCGGATCAATTTT
>JBBPDC010026516.1:0-12523 GCA_037974485.1 Hemigrammopetersius urotaenia | reverse complement strand
ACGAAACGAACTGTGATTGGTTGTTTGACATGTCAGTCAAACGGCCTTATGGGCGGGCCTTGGCCAAAGAAAGTGGCCATGAATTCCAGACCTTCAGCCGTCAGTCTGAAGGTCTGGCTACGCGAGACTAGGTCCATATAGGCTGGTTTAGAAAGCTCAGGTGGGGTTGGTTGGTAAAAATGCATGTACACCTTCATTGATTCTGGGGGAAATTGCTTATGTTATGATTAAAAAATCAAATCACAGTCTGTAGAAAAAAACTTGTGGATCACACTATGTTAGGTATAAATACTATAGATGAATAACTTACAGTTAATTGAATATTTAACCATGTAGATTGTAGTTAAGAGTATGTTATTGCATGTAGTAGAGAACGGTAGTATGTAAATAATATGGACTTAAGTACTGATATTCACATGATCCTCTATATAACTATTGCACATAATAAGATATGGCACATAATGTTATGATTCAGCCCCCATTTGGAGAACGTCACTTGATACTGCACATGGTAAAACTATTGCACATAATGATAATAAGAACAATGCTTAATATTGCACATGGTAGAATATAGCACATCATAGCAAAATAATGCACATAGTGATACAGATAGTGTTAGTTATCTAAACCCGGTAAGAAAAAGCACAACAGCACAGCATCTTTGTCACCAATTACAGACTTTATTAAGAAATTAGTAGCATTTATTAGCTGACATCAGAAACTAGAAAGTAATTCACATAACAGTATACACTTATATTTATACATACAGTACCAGAGATGTTCACAAGCAATTTTTACCAAATTTGTGCTCGAGTCCAAGTCAAGTCTCAAGTCTTTGAGTGAACAGTTAGAAGATATGCTAATTGGCCACGCCCTGTGATTACAATTGGCTGTTGCTTAGCAGGGGGCGGGACTGCGTGCTGTGATCGGCCCTCACCGACATGGAGGATTTGCCTTAAATTATCTTAAATCTAAATATTAAATATGAAAAATATATCTCTCTCTCTAAATGTGAAACTCCACAGTTAGATGGGACGAAAACCGCTATTAGCTGAAAACCGGTCACCTCGGACAAAAATAAATGGGACACCGGGGCGAGGTGAGCGGTTTTTGGGTCGTTGGAAAGAGTGCAGGATATAAATAAATAATTCCATGAAATGTGCTTTGTTTACGAGTTATGACTCACGAGTCACAGAACCCGAGTCCGAGTCAAGTCTCAAGTAATTGAGGGCAAGTCTAAAGTCAAGTCACAAGTCTTTGTTTGTGCGACTTAAGTCCCCATCTCTGATACATACTCTTTTAAATTAAGATGCTTTTATTTTGTATCATTATTATTATAAAACAATGTTTCACATAATTGTGTTTTGTCACCTAGAAATGGGGTGTACATGTTTAATGCAGCTCCAGCTCTAATCACTATGTTGTCCCTGTAGCTGCTGCAGATGTATGTGACAGCAGTGTTCGAGCACAAACAACCACACCTCACTGCTACTGTTAATCTCTGTCTGATCTCCCACTTCGCTTTCATCCGCCTGTCCACCACTCTCCCACGGGAGAAAGGAAAGAAAAGGGACTGTGTCTCCTTCCTTCTCTTTCATGCCTGCAGACACAGCCGTGCTAGTCAGAGAGAATAGTTTAAGGCTATTTTAAACTCCAGAATTTAAACACAAGTAAATGTAAAAATATGAATGAATGGGATTTTCAGTTTTGTAGGAAAGACTTGTGTCGTTGGCCGTAACCTGATGGTTTAATTATGAAGTCCGTCAAGAGCTGTTTGGTATCTTTTGTCTATTGGTTATCTTTCAGCGGATGTAGCTATGAATTGTGCATCACATGCTTGCATTAATTGGAAATAGAGTTGTTGGCTTGGTGTATAAATGTGATTACAAATTTGTGCATAAATCCCCAAAATCCATGCCTTCTTCTATTTAGGTTAATCCCGCTCTTGTGGGCGCACAACATGTAAAAGTATGTCCTATAAATAACTATTAAATGTGCACTACATTGTGTATAATGAATCTTGAACACAGTGTGGTTAGTCAAGGGTGCTCATCATATCAGGACCATACCCAGACCATTCTCAGATATGTCTGATAAAATATTTAAAGCCATATTTAATAATTTCATACCTAGCTGTGCTTAAATTTTGTATAATGCAAACAGTTTCAGCATTTTACACTGTTTTCCCTGGGAATTTAAAAATAGAACTGGGCACACTGGAGTGTCTTCAGAATGTCAGACCAGTTAGAAAAATTCCCACCAAGCATCTTTCACAGCGAGCCTTCTGGAGCTGTCCAGTGCTGAAATACTGTCAAAAGGTAGAATGCAAACAGTTTCAGCATTTTTTGCTCTCACACTTTCTTCTGTTGTCTCTGATCTGTGATTTACTGTGAGTGCACATTTAGAATAAGAGACAGACTTAGAGAGATGGTGTCTATTTTTAAACTGTGCATTATAAAGGTGCTGGGGGAGAGAAGTAGAAGTACAAAATTACCCAAGTTCTAAAGGAATACTCTAGGTTTTTTTTAACCATATCACAGTCTTTTAGCATTTGACCCATCACAATAAACAATTATTTCACAGTTCTTAGAAAATTACAGAAAATCCCTTGGCTCCAAACACACACAAGTCAGTGGGATAGAGTTTCAGCATTTGCCCATGTGCTTCAGTTTCGTTTTATGTACTAGTATGTAGTATGTACTATATACTGGACTCTGTGGCATAGTCGTCAGTGATAATGACCTCTCTGGTGCAGCTGAGAGAAAATAAGTTGACAAATGCTTTACAAATGTGTGGATGATGAGGAGAAGAAACCGAAAAAAAGAAAAAGCAGGCTGTTGTCTTTTTCTTCTGTGAGAGCTTAGCTTTTTCTCCTTGGCTAAATTGGTCCTTGGCTGATTTACAGACATGAAGCACATCAGCTAGGGTGATGCAGTGTGAAGCTGGGTGTGATGGATGATTTTGACCTTTTTGTGTGTGTGTGTGTGTGTGTGTGTGTGTGTGTGTGTGTGTCTCCTCAGGGCCATTCTTTGTGCTCGCTCCCAGTATTTCCAAGCAATGCTATGTGGCAGTTGGATGGAGAGCTCGCGCCAGAGCATCACGCTGCAGGGGTACGTCAACACAACTTGCTAAACAAATAGTACCACCATGTAAACTCACTCTGGGTACCATCTACTGTATCTTAGCACTGACAGCAGGGGAAAAAGTCTAAGCATGATACCATTGTCTCACAAAAAGAAGACAGAGGATATGATTCTTTGTCTACACTGTCAGATAAACACCTATGGAAATAAATTGGTGACAAAAGTATTTGAATAAAAAAAAAAAAAACATTGAATTTTTGCATTTGAATAAAAACATGTTTGGTTTATTTCGATTGTATTTACAACATTAAAGATTCAATATAAAAAATTCAAATTCAGAAAAAAAAAATACAACATTAATTATTCAGTCTATCATTCGGTGCCTTAATTTCAGCTTAGCCATTTCAAGTGGGCAATATAAATTCAGTCAGAAATTCCACTGTCAGAGGAGAGGTTAGGGGCCGTCTGCGAAGTGCAAATAGAAAACAGATAATGTCAATAACTTCACTTCCAAAGAGTGAAGAGCCACCAAACTATGGTATGAACAGCATGAGTGTACCCTAAAAGGTACAACATGATTCCTTGGTCCAATTCCTAAATGAGTTTTAAAGGTACACTAAATTCCCCTTCACTGACTTAACCAAATATGCCAAATATGTGAATAAAATAAACATCTATTCTTTAGAGACTTGACATTCACTGTGCTTCATGTGTGGATTATATTGTGAACTTCGCCGTTAATCTAGTCACAAAGTTGGGTTGAGAGCTGGGTCTATACTATGCAAGCTGCCTACTGTGAAACAAGGACGTCACTAGGACGGAAAGACAAGGGGGGCTTAGCCCCAGGGTTGTAGGAAGTAACTAGCGTGTATAGAGGGCTGAAAACTTTTCACCAAACCTTTCCTTTCACTTAAGGAAACAAGTAAAGTTAAGCGGTGAACAGTTATGGACACTCACAGTATTGTTCTATTGAACTGAGTACAAACGGCGTTTTTTTAATTTAGGCTGTCCGTTGTTTGTATATTTTACATGCGCGCCGGCATGTTTGTGGGGCGTCGTCTCAGTAGCATCTCACTAGCACCACCTACAGGACAGAAATATTACTAAACGGGCTCCGGTTGCTACTCGCTAACAAGCAGCGCTGTGTAGCTTCACCTGGGTCCTAATGCCTGCCTGCGACCTACAGCAGCTTCAGCAGCCAGGACAGCATTTTAATTCAATAATGATAGCTAGACTTATTATTTTTACAAATAGAAACAAGAAATTAAAGTGCGTATCGGCGCTCAGTGATATCTTGTATGATATGTTTGGATATATAATTTAAAAATAGTAGAATAATGACTATATATTTAGTGTGACTTCAAACGAGCCATTTTAATCTAGATTTAAAAAAAAACAATCTATGCCAACCACTAAAATATATTCATACATTATAATATGTAATTCTTTCATACAAAAATTGGCTATGATTGGGAGCCTTCAGGGGTAACACTAGGAAATGCGAAAAGAGCACTATGCATGTCTCCTGAGTAGCTCTTGATTTACGTAGTCTACAGAAAGCATGGCAGAAATGCATATTGATGTGCTGTTAATGAAAGCCTGTGTCTGCTTGCTTTAGTAAAAGTCTCCTAATTACAGTGATTCTTGAATGGTGTCTGTTTTTTGCATTTAGGTTTTTGTCATTTTTCTGTTTGTTCCAGTCTGTGCTTGCTGTCTGAGTATGACATCTGAAACTGCAGGCTACAGACCTACAAAACATTAATTGTTCATCCTCTAGTCTGCGTTTGTAAATTAGACAAAAGACATGGCTATCTGTGTGTGCGCGTGTGTGTAAGGTTTCATATGTCAGATAAGCACCTGCAGACAGAAACTAGCTATTTATACACAAGTACAGTTCAGTTTAATTTACTACCTAGTATTCAATAAGGGAATATGTTTCTGCTGTGTAAATGTATGTGGACATTAAAACGATTTTAACTGTTGTACAACATTAGGGTCTTCAAACGTAAGTTAACATTTATTGGCAACTACTGAAATTTGTGCACAGAGCGTGTGAAGTGCAACTATTCTTTTAGAAATGCTTAATGCCAGGATTGAAACAACTGGAGGTTCAAAAGTAGGAATGCAATAAATGCTTACACATTTCCTCTCGGCTGAATGACTATATTATTATAAACGTTAATAACAGTGCCGTAACAGAGTTACGAACCCACATTTTTTCATCATTTCCTTCATCCAAGTGATTTGTACCATAAGTACCAGAGCTGGATTTGGTCACTCTTCTTGCTTGGCCAAACTTCTGATTGGTCAAATGTAAACATCTCAGAATTGTCATGGATCATCACTTGAGAAGTGCCTTT
Source organism: Hemigrammopetersius urotaenia (assembly GCA_037974485.1). Taxonomy (NCBI): domain Eukaryota; kingdom Metazoa; phylum Chordata; class Actinopteri; order Characiformes; family Alestidae; genus Hemigrammopetersius; species Hemigrammopetersius urotaenia. The sequence continues at coordinate 7,080 of JBBPDC010026516.1, read as the reverse complement.
TGTGTGTGGATTCAAGGTATTGTAATGTACTGCATTGACTGGTGGAATAGAATCTAAACCATATAATATTACTAAACCCAGCAGTATACTGTAGACACTGTAGTCTCTACTTAAATGTAATATAGTCAAGGTGTAAAACATCTGTTTAAAATTGTCACACTCTCCTCGCAGAATGTTTTATACTAAATGTATATAAAATTTGTGTGTGTGTTTGTGTTTTAGCCTCGGTCCAGATGAGATGGAGATTCTTTTGCACTTCATGTATGGAGCCATACTGGATCTTCCTCCTGGAACCAATGTGAGGTACCACAAAGTGCCTAATTACATGTGACCACACTGTTATCCATTCCAGGGTAGGTGGGTGATGTTAGACTCCGCGTCAGTGTTCCTCAGAAGGGCAGACTGCATGTCGGGCTTGATGTCCTCTGTGCTGAATGTCCTTTGGTCACTTAGACACAAAGGTATCATTGTGAGGAGTCAAGTCCAGACTCCAGCAGACTAAGTGGTTCTACAGTGAATGTTGATTAGCTGGGGCTTAAATTCCAGTGCTGGGTGAACTGAGGTGAAGTCTCCACAGGCAGTCAGTAGTGCACCTGAGAGGGCTGAGGTGGGGCCGAATGGGCCAAGTTAACCCGTCAAAGCTGACCTGCTTGAATTGTAACTATATTCTGGGGTCTGTCTGTTCACTGCCTGCAGAAACCTCATTCCCACATGAGAAAGATGCTGTGTATTTAGTTTAAGGGCATTTTAACTGTCCATAGCAAATGGCACACATTACAGTTAACTATTTTGTTCTGCAAAATCGTTGATTAAAACGTGTGCAACATTGGTATACTGGTATAGATAATAATAGATGAGATCACAAAGCTCTACTTTAAATGGTTATTTGGTAGTGAGGATGATGCTGATTTAGTGTGGTAGTCTATCATGTAACATTGTGTAATGTCCTCTACATTTCTCAGTCAGGTCGTGCTAGCTGCGGACATGCTAGGTCTGGAAGGACTGAAAGATGTGGCTGAAATGGTTTTGACCAGAGATTACTGCAGATTCTTTCCTAAGGTAAAAACTCTATTGTGGCACAAAAACATTTCTACATAATTTATTCTGAGGTTTGATTTAAATTGAACCAAGGCGATGAAAATGCAAATAAGATTAAGATTTTCCAAACTTTGCAAGCGTAATCCCTGGGAAGCTGGTCTATCAGTATGGCAAACCGTCCTTACAGTTCGTTTTCTAATTGAAATTCAAACTGCAGATTCTTCCTGAATAAATCTTCCAAGGTCCCCCCTGTTGCATGAAACCGCTCACTTTCTTAAATATTTCTATCATTGAAACAAGGGATAAGTGACTGATTCTGTGAAAAGTAACACTTTCATCCCAACTCACTTTTGTGTTTGTAAGTAGAAGAGAGGTTTAATTTGAGGAAAGGTTATTGTTGTGTGTACAGTAGGGCTGCACGATGAGTGTTGCGATGGCGATATCACATGCGATAAGTAAATAAAAACTTAGCCTTTATAGTGTTAATGTTTTTCTGCTTTGGATTTGCTGCTAATAAAGACTCCAGACACTGACTAGTCTATGCATAAAAAATGAAATGCAATATTTCCATTCCAACATGTTTTTTAAAGAATTTACATAAACGGAGCATTTTAATGCCTCCCATAAAACATTTGAACAATTGAACATTGTTGAAAAAAAAACTTAATATTTTTTAATAATTTTAAATCTTAAAAACAATCTAAATTATAGTAAGTTCTTAGCCAGGAAAAATAGCAAAAGGAACAATCTATAACAGCAGCACAGAAGATGAAGAAACTGCCCAGTGATTTTTTTGCCCTCTTCTCTGTAGCACTGGGTGAAGAGCTTTGGGTGAACACCGTTTATTGCTGTATAATTTTTTCACGATATGTATATTGCGCATGTTGATATCGTGATGACGGTAAATTTGAGCTATATTGTGCAGCCCTAAAACAAAACAAAACGGTAAAAGTGGGAAATGCTTGACTGTTTTGATATAAAATGTATGCTGAATGTTATTGTAACTTAATTACATAAGCAAATACTTGGTATATGGATTTATTAAAGAATGACATTAAATACCCTGGACTGCTTTGGGTTTAATTAAAGCCTTAAGCCAGACCCTTTGATGTTGTTTATACACTGTTTATACATTTACTGTTAATAGGCTTGTTAAGCAGTGGTTAACACCAATTATAAACCATTTATTACCTTCCATGGTCAATGTTGTATGTGATTTTAATTTATCTGAGAATGCATTCTGAGCACTGGTAGAGCCTCTCCAGAATTTCCTGTCTCACTGCCAAAAATTGTGCCTGTATCCCTGAGGTTATGATGACAGATTCGGTTTAGTGTGCCTGGTGCATGGAGACAGTGAAGTCCAAACTGCAAAGCTGTGCCTTCTGCTTGTTAACTTGTCTCCTGAAGGTCCTTAGTCTGACTGCAGTGTGTTCTCTCTCTGAATCTTTGACAAGCACTGCAGTGCTTCATCTCCGGGCGTGTCTGTCCCTCCTCTCGATGGATGCTTTTCGACCCAGATATGAGTACAAGCTGAAGTCACAGGCATTGTCTAGCAGGGATAAATTACTTCTCTCTCTGATTATGAACCCACTTTTACCGTTTTAAATGTATTTAATTTGATTAGCATCAAATATTGTTGCTGTTCTGTTTAGTGTTTATCCTATGTAATACACTACAATCAAATTGTGTTAGTCATTGTTATTTTTCCCCACCTACTGCTGCATGGTGTTATACAAAACAGATGTTTTAGAGGTAGAAAAAAATAGATTTTGATAAGGGCAGTGGGCAAGCCAGAAAAACTGCCAAAATGGCACCATGGCCATTAAGTGGAAAAGCAGCAGGTGCTTGAGCACCAAACCCCCCAAGCGCATGTTTATAAATTATGCTGTGCACTTCTTGAAAAGGACTTTGGTGGAACGGTACCTAATCCTTTTAATATCATTCAACATCCACATGAAATATTTTGCATAATATACTTCAAACTAGCTAGCCTGTTAGCTAACTCTTCTTATTGTCTTCCTACTGCTTTTTGGTGATGTGTGTCAATGCTTAGACTTCCTCTCTTTTACTGTTCATGTAGTTAAAGTTCACTGAGGTGGTTGCTGTGCTTAAACAGTTCTTGCTACATGCAGATAGAAATATTTAGTTCCAACAATATACTGCTATTTGTGAGATATCATATTTTTATGTCTGAAGCAGGATGATATGAGTTCATAGCTGTGTTCACTAATTTATCTCACATCCTATATACTACAAGCTTTTTAGCTTTCCTATTCCTCCATGGGTTTTCTGGGTTTCCGATTCCACCCTTAGTGCTCCCTTTGGGCAGCTACTTTGGGCGAACAGCACATTTTCAGATAGGTGTGCACACACCTGTTCTCCCTTTTACCGTCATTTGTTCCTACAATGAGGCAGCCATTTGCCCAACAGTTTGTTCCTTTCTGACCAGTTTACTTGTTTATGACTTTCCCTTTAATTCTCTTTTCGTGCTCATTCTCCATAAGAGGCTTCCCGCTGAAGCATCAGACTCATCTCTCTATAAGGTTTAGCCCCACTTACTATAGATTTTTCACTCATGGCCTGTTCTCAGTTCTCTCAGTGTCTGCGCTTGGGCCCTTTCTTAAACTCCTGATATGTGGGTTACCTTTGCCCCTGCTGATTCGTTACAGGTTTTAATGTTTTTTTTATTTATGTCTGACAAGGCAGCTTCCACAGCTGTTGGTTGTATTAGCCACACTGACACTTACTGCTACAAAGATCATACTGTAATTTTTTGGTTTATGTGGATGCTAGGTGTAGACAAGGCTTTTCTTTAAAATGCGCCGTTAAATGAGAAAACTGTGAGCGAAGTGTGAATTTAACAAGTTAAAGGTTTGACATGTTTTCTGTCCATTCCTTTTCCAGCCTGTTGATGGAGTTCAGAGGAGCATACTCGAGTGCCTTGCCATCAGCCATTCTATTAGCCTTCAGAACCTCTATGGCTCCTGTGTCGGGTAGGTCTGTCTGAAAAGACATCTTATATCCTCCGTGTGGGTGCACTTTTTTTTTAAAGGTGTATTGAATGTAGACCACACTACAGTGTTGTTATAGAACAACTGAATGATTTAAAGCAGTGTTCTCCAGTCCTGGTCTTTGAGGCCCCCCAGCTTTGCTTATGTTAATGTTTTTAATGTGCTCAGAACACCTGTTCCAACTAACTGACTAATTAACAGATTTTTCCTTGTGTGTGTGTATCAGCAGGGCAAGCACTAAAGTATGCAGGGCAAGGGAGCCCCTAGGACAGGGTTTGTGAACCACTGCTGCAGAGGCGATAATAGTTTAAATACCTTTGTTCTGAGAGAATGCAGTAGCTGCTGTATTGCTTTCCCCCTGGCTGTCTGTGGGGGAAATAAGTTCTTAATGCAAGTTAATGCCTGAGGAACAGTTCACAGTTTCATACATTCAGTTCCACAGCAGTTACCAAATAATCTGGAGTCTTTACTAAATAATAAGAATTATAGACATTTAATAACTGAATAATGAAACTGCAGTCTAAGTAAAGAAGTTATGCAGCCGTGTACAGCATTTCAACTGCTAATCTAGTCACTGCAATGGGCTATGTGTGTTTGCATGAGATACCAATAGGCCTCTTCCACCACGATTGTTGGGTTATACTGCTGTATAATATAACTGTTCTGCATTCTCACTTTTTAGGTCATGCAGCCAACCAAAAGTAGGTCACTGTGTAACAGTTGTCCAAACGTTGTTGAACGTTTGACACTAATCAAATTAAATGCTGCAAACAAATCCATCCTGAGGCAATAAACAACACTGACCTTGTTAGTGTTTTATTGGCTAGTTTCTTGTGGAAGCAAAGACATTTCTTATATTCTGCAGTTTCCATTGAACATTTTCTAATCCAGTTTTGACAACAATTTAATTATACTCCAGTAATTGTCTATTCTCCTGTCTCTACAGTCCATATATGAATATTAAGCTGCAAAAACAACCTGATTTGAATTTACTGCTTCTGTGAGGTGTCCATTTATGAAGTTGAAGTTATTATTAGAAGCTGAAGTTATTATTAGAAGTGTTTTAATTCAGTCTGCATTTTGCATCAGGTGTGGCAACAGTCAGAGCAGAGCTGAATTAAGTGCAGTGTGCTTAGCCTTTGGTACCTAAGAGTGGGGGGAAAAATATTATCATTACCAAAAACAAAAAGGCCCTTAAAAGGTCTTTAAAATGTCATATGTAATATTTCCACCTGTATGTTATAAGCTTTTAATTGTTTATGTAGATTTAGGTCTAGCTAACACATATCATGCTGCTGTTATATGTGGTTGTACTGCGCAAAAACAAGCTTGGCGAAGCATGAGAAAGTAGGTCGAGTTTTTCCCAGAGCCTTGTGTGTGAGAGCGAATGACAGAGAGATGTTTTCATGCTACCTCTGCTGTGGGTAGGAGTGTGAGATGAGTCAGGCGTAAAGAGCCACCGTGCTTTAAAACATGTTCACAGCACAGAGCTCCTCTTAGAAATATCCACACACCCCAGATGACAGCTGAGCCACAGGGTAAAAATATATACCGAAACTTTATCATTATGTGTCACAGTATTTTGTGGTTCAGCAATTTCATAAGTTGGAACAGACATAATGCAGCAGTAGTCCCATGTTTTTAAACAATATCGTCAGAGCATAATGTGTGTTGGAGCGTGGTTGTTTGTTTGTTTGTTTGTTTTTTTAATTCGTACTATATTACCCAGACCCCACTAATCATTACTATCACACTTCTCTCTGGCTAGTTTTACTGAGCTTTTACTTGAGCTGTTCTGTGCTTTAAACACCACAGGCACTTTTTCAAACCACGTCATATTCATTCATAAGAAACAAAATTAAAGAAAACCTCCCGTGACTATTTGGACAAAAGTATTTCAGAATTATTTTCTTTTGTATAGTGTCTTCGGCTGACAGTGTTTTCCCAGTGCAGCTTTCCAGAGATGCCGTGAATCAGTGATATCACATGGCTGAAGATGGGGATGCATTATTTTGACGAAAACAATGTACTTTTGTTGGATTACATGAATACTTTGATTCATGATATTCAGGAGAGAAGTTATGTCAGAAAAAGATGTGGGACAACAGACTGTGTCACCTATATAGAGGGTGACATATAGAGGGTTATATAAAGGGTGATGACTCACAATAGTAATAGCAATAGAACTCTGCATGGAGTTACTTGGAGCCAAGGCTGTTCTGGGTGACATTGAATGACGTGGAGTGATGATTTTTTTGCTCATATGCAGTAATGTAATAAGAGTGATGTTAAGATTCATGTGTCATTACTCTGATGCACATAAACACAAAATATAATTATTTTGCACAAACACAAAATACAATTTTCACCCCATTTTATCATTTTCCTGTGACTGTATGTGTTTGGTCATTGTCACAACATGAATTAAGTCTTGTGTAATGTTAAGGATAAACTATTGATTAATGATGATGATGATTATAATGATTGTTGTTGTTGTTGTTATTTTTATTATTAATTATTATTATTATTATACCAAAATGTTTACGATCTCCAATGTGTGTCTGTCTTCTCAGATGGGTTGCTGAGCATTTTGTGAAGTGCTGGTCAGAGAGGAACTTTGCTATTCTTCCTCAGGAGCTACAAAGAGACTGCCTCAACACCATCACCAAAAACATGGTGTGTTATAAATATACACACACACACACATGCACACAGATAGAGAGTCTCAGGCCCCTTTTGTCTACTTTCCACCCACAGGGCAGGAAGTCATTAATAGCCCAAGCTGGGTCCTGCTGCAGCTGGTTTTGGAGACTGGATGTTGAGTATGGAGTAATTGGAGGCACTAATTGAGTTTATGTGCATCCTTGCAGCTGGAAACAGACACTTTGTGACATCTTCAGGACCAATCTGGATACAATCTCTCTCTCTGTCTCTCTCTCTCTCTGTCTCTCTCTCTCTCTGTCTGTCTATCTCTCTCTGTCTGTCTCTCTCTCTCTGTCTGTCTCTCTCTCTCTCTCTCTCTCTCTCTCTC
>JBBPDC010026498.1:0-12524 GCA_037974485.1 Hemigrammopetersius urotaenia | reverse complement strand
TCCAGTTAAGTGTACCATATGCATCAGACGTTTAGCCAACGTTCTGTGGGCGTGACGTCTGAGGCTGAGACTAGGGGAATCATAACACAAGACCACAAGAAGACGAGAGACACGGCAGTAGAGAAGACAGACAGACACTCCATCACATGTGTGGAGATACTTCACTCAAACAGCGACTTGCAGGTTGTGCAGGTCTCCGTGCTGTTTGTGTCTTAAGTACAGTAACGGAGCTGTTTCAGATGCAGAACGCCGGTACTGCTAGCTAACATGGCTAACGCTAGCACTGCTGAGTAGAGCAGCGGCTTAAACTGTTTCCACTCTCAGTTGTAGACTTTAATGCCTTGAATTTTCTGTTTTGTATGTGATGTTGAATGTAAATGTTAGAGAATTTAAATAAAAGTTGCTCAGTGTTGGACGCCTGTGTTCGACTAGTTGACTCGACTTCGTTAATGCCCTAGTGACTATTGACTTCTAGTGTAAGCCCCATGGCTCCAGTTTTTACCTAAATTAGCTAAATTTGGAGCCCAAACATGTCTTGGCTGATTGGCTCCCTCTGAGAAGTGGAAAACTGTATTTTTGATTTGTGCCTGACTGTTTCTTTAAAATACTCCATCACAATCCACAGCTAAATAATTGTAATCCCAGTACTTCAGTGTTCCAGTAATGGCTCCTTTTACGGATCAAACTTAAACTGCCCCTTTTCCTCAAACACTTTCTCTTGCTTGCAGCTTTTTCTTCACACTTGTTAAGTGGCATTGAGTGTGAGAATCAATATTAAACTGAGCTTAACCTGCTTCTGCCACTGCTATTGTTAACTCTTTGTCTGAAGCCAGGGTGACGGAGGAAAGAAGCCCAGTTGTATTCCAGTCGATAACATTTTAAGCTGTTGAACAATGACATTAGGAGGCCATTTCAACAAAGAGGTCATTCTTCCCCCCCAAAAAATGATGCACAGATGTAGTGTCATGATGTGTTAGAGTGGGCTACACACACAATGCTAAGGTCTCTGTCAATTCTCTAGCTTGCACACACAGACAGACATTACTGTACAGACCAGCTTTGTCTCTGTTTACAAAAACGTCTCCAGCAGAGGCGTTGCTGGATAATGGTGACCTTCAGCATTCTAGGACAAAACACACTACAAGTGTGTTCTAAGAGTCACGGTTGGTCACTCTCCCTCAGCATTGTTTGTACTCTGTTTGCGTGTGTGTGTGTGTGTGTGTGTGTGTGTGTGTGTTTGATTGCGCATTTATGAATCATGGATTTGGTTGAAACACTAGTACTGTGACGCATTAGTGTCATATGAAGTGACATGTTTCTATGAATGATGGGCATATAAGACCATCCACTTTTGCCATTATGTAATTTACAGGTCCCCATTAGTTAGGCCCAAAGCCAAGCACCTCTTACTTCAGCTGTTCCAATGATTTTACATGCCCCGGGCCTCAGCTGCTGACTTAACACTCTTAAATAACCCCACAGGATTACCCGGGTCGTCTGAAATGACAAACCTTCACCAGCGATTAACCTGAAAAGCTGCTTTGTCATTTACACCCAATGCCAGGAACTGAATTAGTGTTGTAGTCAAGACCACCTTTGTCAAGTTCAAGACAAGTGAAAGGCTCCTACTAACAGAGAGCTGAGGACAAACAGAGCTGAAGTTCCTTCAACACTTGGCATTAAAATGTGGCGCATTTCTGGACGTTTTCCATAACGGCTCTTAAAAGGCAAAGGAGCTGATTAGAATGTGTTTGGATCTGGCCGTCCTGATCCAGAGGTGGTCGAGAATCACATAGTGTGTGTAAACACAGTGCAGCCAGCTTGCCCACATTCATGGTCTAATGTCACATGTGTTTATCCCAACACTTCATTTTTACCAATCTATATTTTCAAATGCATTTAACTATGCGGATGGAAAAAAAACAAAAAACTAACAAAACAATCTAAAGACACGTGCATTGGCTTTTTGGATAAGAGGAAAGCTGTGCAAATCTCATCCACCTATCGCTTTAAAAGGGGACATATTATGCAAAGCTCACTATGTTTTCTGCCTTTTTCCACACATGTTAAGTGTCCCAATATTTTTGTTCATCTAGTGTATCTCTCACTCTTTTTTTGTCCATCTAGTGTATCTCTCACTCTTTCTTTCTCCCTCCCTCCTTCTTTCTTTCTTTACTTACTTCAGCCTGGCCACGATACAGGCTAGAACTACTGTCACAGGTTGAATGGATGGAAGGAAAGAAATAAAGAAACAAACAAACACTTTCACTGGTGTTAAGGACATGGATTCTAATGTAAAATCCAGAATTTAAACGTGCAGCTTAAGCATGGGCTGGTTGGGGCATGGCCAGCAACAGCTTATTTGCATAAAAGTGACGGAGCCCTTAAACGGCTCTTTTGAAAGGGATTGAAACTGTGAAGAATAAAGCTGGTGAATCTCTTTATGAGAGTGATTTTGTGCAAAGAACTTCATGAACATGTTTTGTAGCCCATAGACCTGTTATAACTAAAGTGAGTTTTGTATAATACATCCCCTTTAAGAAAGTAAACCATTAACACGACCGAATCACTCCAGTAGAAGCCCGTTTGTGATGACTGCATCTCCAAGGTCAAAGCTAAACAAATACAGTGAAGGAGCGGCCTGAGAAAATCTATTCCATATTTAACAACTCTCCTTTTTACCTTCCCCCCACCCCCTATATATGGAATGAAAAACAAACCTTCAGTGAAGTGCTCTTTTTCAGATTATCATAAAGTCCCGAGAAGAACGATGGAACTTCAAGATTGCTCCACTTTTGCTGGCCTGTTATTTTCTTTCCTTAGTAATGATGAAAACAGCACAGCAGGACTGGAATCATAAAGAGGTTCTCGAGCGCTCTGCAGCCCATGACCTACTTCAAGTGGCCTTGCTGAAGAGAAGAAGAAAAAAAAAAAAGGAAAGGCAACCCAGGACTGATGTATATTTTATGAAGAATGTTGGTTCTGTGGCTTGAAAAATGCTAACATAGCTGCTGCATTGACCTCCAAAACCTGTGACCCACTTCTGCTAACCCCTGACCCAGAGCTTAATGCGAGTTCATTCACCCTCGCGAAAAGAGGAAGTCGATCATAAATAGCTGAGAAAAACCCATCATTAGTCACTATCCAACACAAACTCCAAGGCTCCCTCACTAGCTATGTTTTTCCCATCTAATGTAAAGTGTAAAGTGACAATTCGTCATATGTGAACACTTCACAGTACCGTGTGAACTGGGTTCTACGCATTTAACCCATTCCAGCACCTGGGGAGCAGTGTGTGCTCAAGGGCACCGCAGGGATTTAAACCCACAACCTTCTGATCACAGGGGGAACCACCTAACCACCAGACCACCAGCTGCTCCATCTGGTATGCTAGGAAGTACCAACAATAACTTTGTCGCTCAAACAGCAGGTGCCTTATCAGAAATGTGTTTCATGGTCTACATATTCCTCCTAAATCAAACCTGGTACTGGCTGGATCCAATAACCTGCTTACCAGGCTGACATTAGCAGACTAACTAATAGAATACAGATCCAAACACCTTGAAACAGGGGTCACCTGACTTCACTCCCTCAGAACTGGATCATCTAAACATTTCAGTTCAGTCAGAATCAAGCCTGCTCTGTGAAAGCAGAACTGTCTTCATGCTAATCAGCTTCTCTCCTCTTTACCATCACTGTTAGAAAAGATATTGACATGTATGAATGAGGAACTAGACTGTATTTTTTATTTCGGGTGCCTGTGCAAGCAAACCAAACTTATTATTTCATCCATTTCTTTTTTTTTTTTTTACATCCTGAAATCAAGAGTATAGCATCTTTGCCTTAAAAATATGGGGGAAAAGTGCTTAGCGCCCAGCTCTAGTACGGATATGCATCAGGGAAATTACCAATCCCTAGCGTAAATACCATAGTAATGGAATTTCCACGGTCATTGGTTTAACAAATACTATCCTACATTGCCCCATAACATAAGAGGCCTCTCACTGTGTGGTTCCGCTGCTCCTCTTTGTGACACACATGTAGGCCATTCATAGAAACACAAGGGAAAAATTGTGTTCGGCACTACGACACACATAACCGGGCCAATGACATTCCACAGCCTAAGACTGCAATGTCTTCAAAATATCTCCCACTCTGCAAGGTATGAGTAGGAGAATACACACAGTGACTCACAATTAAACTTTTCGGAAAAATACGCCAGACCACTCAGCCCCCTGAAGGTTAAACTATACTCAACTATCAGGAGTAGAAGTGAAATAAAGCATTTAATGGGCCCTTATCATGGAAATCCAAACTTTCCTCATACATACTGTTGCAAAATGTATCATTCACCCAGTCCATAACATCCAAAAGCTACACATTTACACTGATCCACCCTAACTTGGGTGTTTCAGCCCAGGCTGCTTTTTAAATCAGAAATTTCAGTAACACACACTATATGGACAAAAGTATTGGGACGTCTGACTGTTACACTAACAGGGGCTTTAATGATACTGCATTCAAATCCAAACACTTTAATATGGAGTTGGTCCCCCTTTTGCAGCCAGAACAGTATCCACTCTTCTTGGAAGGCTTTCCAGAAGATTTTGGAGTTTCTGTGGGAATTTGTGTCATTTTGTAGCATTTATGAGGTCAGACAGTGATGTTGGACGAGAAGGTCTGGATCACAATCTCCGTTCCAGTCGAGGTCAGGACTCTATGTGGCCAGTCAAGTTCTTCCACACTGAACTCCTCCAGCCATGTCTTTATGGAGCTCGCTTTGTGCACTGGAACACAGTCATGCTGGAATAGAAAAGGTTCTTTCCCAAACTGGGTCCACAGAGTTGGAAGCATGGCGTTGTCCAGAATGTCTTGGACTGCTGATGCACTGGCCTTCACTGGAAGTAAGGGGCCTGAATTAAAAAATTTAGAGGCGTGTCCCAATACTTTTTTCCATATAGTGTATATCAGTCCTAAAAAGGCAGTATGGAAAATAAGACTCTCTTTGTACATAAAACCATCTTAAAGAAAAAAATGAGTGACGATTTCGCTCTCATCTACTAACTTATAAAGGCCAGTATCAGACAGCCCTTTCCTGTCAAGGTACGAGGTTCTATACCACAACAAAGACACTCTGATGTCATGGTTGTGAGACTAGATTTAAACCCACAATTAGGAAATGACAACCTAAGAACAGTCTAATCTAAAATTAAAAGCCCACACCTTAGAAAAATGCACGAGCATTAATGGGGCTTGCTATTACTGTTCGATTTGCCATGTTTTTACATGGTATTGATAAACAAATACATTTTGATAAAAATTGCATTCTAAAAAAATGAACTCAACATATGCAGTACATGATGTAATTGAATCATGCATTACTAATCTATCACCACAGTGACGAACACAACTGTGACCACACTCAAGCTCACTGTGAATAATCTGCCACATGGAAAATGAAGCATGTCAGCAGGCAAGTTGGGCAACACCCGACACACTGCTGCGAGAGCTAGGAGTTTTAAAGCCAGTTATCCGCACTGGAGCTGCATTCTGACCAATTAAACAAACGCGTGATGAATTCGAATATAGGCACGTTCCTAAAGTTTATCTTCTGCCTTAGAAATCCCTTTAAAATAAATCGCTTTAAAACATTCACAGACCAAGATGCGAATGCACTGAATACTGATGTAAAGCCTTATGTTGTACACACAGTCGAGTCCCTCTTTAATCTCTGTAAGCTGCATCTCACTGTATTTTCTTTCTGCACAAGCCATGGCTGTGAATTACACGGTACATACAAGACCAGGCCTGACGGCAAGCAAGCTGTTACCCCGACACACTGCTGAGTGAACAATGAGCTCATATCTGCGGTGCAGAACGGAGTCTTGTGGAAAGAAGTGGAGGAAGTAGATGGGTGGGGGTCCGACGGAACAAGGTGACTTAGAGAAGAAGGGGGACTCCGTGAAGCTCAGCACCAGCTGTGAGACTTAAATAGTGTGTGTGTGCTCTGTGGACTTCCCCTAACAAACCCCTTCCCCTGTTTGTGTGTGTGTGCACATGTGTGTGTGTGAGCACACAGCTGGCCAGCAGCAGGAAGCAGACAAGGTTGGTGGCAGGCCGGCTCCATTACAGGGGCGCTCTCTGTCTTGTCTGAGAAAGAGGGCACAATATTTTGCATTTCTAGTTCATAAGGAAAGTATGGCTTTCCATAATTCCGAACCCACACACCCCCACATCCCACACACCCACAAACACAAGCACAAACACACACACAAACACAGACTGGAAAAGGGGCCATGGCCAGAAGGATGAAGAGTTTAGCTCTAAGCAGCTCACGTGCTTATCTCTTTAAATCACCCCGGACGGCATTCACATGCCACGCAGGGCAGAACAGATGTCTTGTCACTGGCAGTTAATGCCTGGTGCAAGAAGAAGGCCGGACTGTCCTGTGCCCAAGGAGGCATGTGTGGGTGTATGAGACAGATAAATAAAGACTTATATTCCTGTCTGAGTGTATTAGACGAGACGAACCGTCCTTTCCACAGCTCTCATCTTTTAGGTGTGTGTCTATTCCTGTTATTAATCAGAATAAATGAGTAAACATGCTCATTACAACTCAGTGGAATGCAGTGGAATCCCCCAGTTATCTGTACAACAGTCTGTCTATATGTGTATCCACTAACCAGACATATCTATTCAGGTTATCATCCATCAGTCTGTTTTTTCTATCCGTTTATCTATTTATCTCAATCTATTTGTCTGCCAGCTTATCTGTGTGCCTATCAGTTTACCTGTGCAGATTGATCTGTCTGTCTATGTTTTCCACTAATCAGATCAATCTATCCATGGTTTTCCACTGCATCTTCTCCATCTGTGTCTGTCAGCTGTAGCCTCTCACAGTTGTCCAAAACACCTAGATGCCTTTACCTCTTCAAGCCTGTCGCTCTGTCAGCTGGTTTAACACCAGTTACGTACTTTAACCTCCAACAGCACCTATAAGCCTTGCCCAAATATGTCCAGCCATCTACAATTAAGCAAGCTGAGCACTTTCATTCATGACCTTTTGTCCAGGACCACACCCCCCTTAAAGCTGTGCTGGAAGAAAGAAACCCCATAGAGAGATGATGGATTCTCTAAAATGGGTCTTTGAGGGTTTCTGTCCATCTGTGGTCTGTGTCTTCTATTTAGATTTATCTGTCTGTATATTTGTCTGTCTGTCTATCAACCTGTTTGTCTATCTGCCTACATTCCTGTCTGTGTGCCACCCATTTTAACAGACAGCCAACAATGTCAGTCCCTCAGGACTGTGTGGTGTTACTGAACGGTGGTCTGTGATTGGCTGGATTGGAGGTGTTGGGGCTCGAGCCCCTGCCTGTCAGCGACAGCTGGTCACGTCAAGAACGCTCTGTCCATCTGCCCAACTGTCTGTAACAGACAGACAGTTGGGTGTGTGAGAGAGAGAGAGATTGGAGGATACAGAGAGAGAAGAGAAAGAGAGAAAGAGATAGACAGAGAGAGAAGAGAGAGAGACAGACAGAGAGAGAAACATTGACAGAGAGAGAGACAGACATACAGACAGACAGACAGAGAGAGAGAGAGACAGACAGACAGACAGACAGTTGTCTGGGCCCTGTTTAGAGGACATATGATGGCGGGGGGGCCTAAAAAGTCACCACAGGACATATGAGACCCACCTCACACCACATAACACACACACACACACACACACACACACACACACACACACACACACACACACACACACACACACACACACACACAAGCTTAGAGTATCACAAACACAAACAGCCGAGCACATGCCTCCCTTCAGGTGAACATAAAGCTATGGAGCGTCACTTTCACACGTGACGCCTTGAAGCCTGTCGCTATGAGGACAATGAGGGCCGGACCGCACTCGTTTTCTTTTCCAGCGTCCAGTTACAAAGTTCATTGTGTAGAGTCTGATAACAGGGTGGTGGGTGTAGCCTATTGTGCAGAAAAGCATGCATTGCAAAACTAAGAGCAGCTGTGGCTCAAATATACACTTAACTGTCTAATATGTTGACCTCTGCACAAGAACATATACAAGACAAGTCACTTTGTCATCTTGTTATGAAGTACAGGGACATTTAAACCATATGGCAACATGGCTAGAGAGAGACAGAGAGAGGGAGAGACAGAGAGACAGAGAGGAGCGAGGGAGAGAGAGAAAATTACTCAGGTAAAAAAAGAGTGAAGTGAGGAACAACATTGAGATGAGTAGTTTGTTTAGGACACGTATTCGGCAGCGTGGTTCTCTAAACTGATATACTATTTTAAATATGCTACGTCTGACTTCTGTTACTAAGCACTTAATCTTACCATAATCTCTTTCTACTGTCGATAAACTGTGTGTGTTCGCAAGTGAGCGCAAATTTGACAGTCCCTGATCCGGCTGAGTTACAGTGTTGTGCCAGAAACTCGCTGGCAGAACACTCCCTCGGCCTCAGTCAGCTGCTGGAGCCATGTTTACTTCCCCACAGCCATCTCTGTTTTCTCTCTGCTTTTTCATGAAGGCAAAAATAAAAGCACTCATAGCAACTAAGGTCACCCACAAACATCAAAGACAGTGGCTGGTTATGTGCGTGCTCTCCACCCAACATTGTATCCAATTGATTAAAAACTGAAATAGATTAGCTTGGACTCCAGGCTGTTTTTGAGCTAACTCAAACTAATCTGGTTTCGCAGCCTGGATTGCTTGAGCGTGTACAGAATTCTGAGAAATAGTCACTTATCAATCGAGCTGCATTAAGCTGCAGTGCAGGACTCTCACAGGTCAGCAAGACGTAGCACAGACATTCTGCCTCTGCTTACAAGTAAGTTCTTAATGAAGCCACAGTTTCATGCAGATGCTTTCAGTGTTTGATGATTAATTCATGTCGAATTAAAGTGAGAGTTGAGCCAAATTTCACCCAAATGTAGCTGATCATGCTTTACTGAGGCTAAGTCTGGTGTCTGGAGTTAGCTTCTTTAGTTTTGCACTGGAGCTACAAGGATAATGTAGACAGTCAAAAGCTAGCTAGAAAGCTAACCTACATATTAGCATCATGTAATAAAACTGCAGGGCAAAATCACCACTCAACACTACGAATCACAGCGTACTTAAAATGTGCTTAACCCTCCCTTAATTTACCCCTGAAAATACACCAAACGGCTTAATTTGAATTATCGACCCCTTATTTTTACCTTAATCTTAAATTTAATGCGTTAATTCAGGAGATTCTATTATTTAAGTGGCAAATTTGGAAAAAGTAAGGGGAAAAAGTTTTACTCCTTAATCAGCCTTAATTTGTGCACGTTTCCCCTTAATTTTCCTTCATTTCCTGTATGAGAAATCCAAATAAGGGTCATTTTATGGGGAAAAATGAAGGCGTTTGGCTTCGTAGTGCAAATAGACTTACTTCTATTTAACAAGTCAGTGCAGTTAAAGGAGGGCTACGGTATTGAGGTGTAGACTTTAAGAAAGTTAATGGTGATGTTAAGATATGTTTAAAGTCACAAACTGAGTATATTCTGTATTTTCAATTACAAATCAGTACACTGGCTCAACTCTGACACTTCACTTATTCATAGAATCACGGCAATAATTATGAAAACAACAAATAGCATTATATATAGTTACTCTCTGGTGCAAAAAGTCTTTTTTTCTGTTATTTTTGACACAGAAAGAGACGTCCTGTGTGCCTGACGAGAGTGTAATACTCGAAGTGACAGAGGATTCTTCATAACTGTAATGACGGTGTTGCAGATCCAGTTTGTCTGCCTTCCTAAGGGAAGGTTAACAAACAAACAAACAAAGACTGGTCAAAAATTGACTCACAGAAACAGACTTTTCTCCACAAAACATTGTGAATTAACCCTCACGTCACAGACTATTTCCAACCAACAATGTAAAACGGGCCAGACTGCACAACTGGATCTTATCTTAAAAAAGATAAATGTAAAGTACACTGTTCACCAGTTCATCCGAACAGGAAAGTGAATCGTAGCGATGGTCGGTTCTTTTAGATGTACTGAATCACTAGAATCAGTTCATTAAAAAGATTTGTTCAAACGATCCGTTCACCGAATCACCAGAACATTCAGTGCTTGGTCTACCCGGCAAATTGCGCACAGTACCTTAATTGAAGGATTCACACTGAACATGCACCATTTCCTCACAAATTGTCGTAATGAATCATACATTTTCTGCAGGTTTTATACACTGCTTGTTACAAGCTGTGTCCTCCTGTTTGTGAGTTGTTGTGGTGGCAATTTATCAGAGTAAAAAAAAAAAAAAGCTTACATCTGAACACACAGCTGGCGAGTTTCGCTCTCTTCTCATTACTGCCAACCTAACGTTTTAAGTTGGTTTATCTGGAAACTAAATCTGTTAAAACAACAGAGAACAACGGTCACCATGAAAGTGCATCCCTCAGAGGAAAGTGATTCAGGAGAGTGTAGTTCACCGAGTGATTCGTTCATGCAGTCCGTCCGGCCGGAAGTGATTCGGTTCAGTACGTTCCCTTAAAAGATTCGTTCGTGAACAACACAACACTAATCTGGAAGGGAAGGATAACTCTGGGAGTTGAAGGGGTGGGTCACGATTCTGCCTTCTCACACAGATCCTGAGTCGCAATTTCAGTTTCATATCGCATATCGTTACAGCCCTAGTGTCGAGCCCTTATGCTTAAGTAGAAAATGTGTGTATTGACACCCCTAGCTTGAAGCTTGGCTGTGCAGTTAAGGCAAATTGAGGAAATACGCTTCCAACAACCCATTCTGGACACCAATCATGTCTCGAAATGATGGACTACATTTGCGGTGAGGGGAAATTCTTTTGTCTTCATTGCTTCCTTATTAATTCCACTTGCGCTCATTTTATTCAATCAACCAGAATGTCTTCAGATTGAGAAAAAGAATGTGCAGAGACTCAAATACCACCCAAAATACCTGCCATGGTTACAGAGAGCCTCTCGCTGCGTGCGTGCCTCTCTGAGAGGGACAGTGTTGACAGGCCAGCTGCTTAATTGTTATCACAAGGTGAGGATAATTGCTGTTGCACGGCTGCAGCCTCCAATCAGCTGTAATCCTGCTCTTCGTGCTACAGCCTCGCTAATTAGCTCCAGCATTTCCTATATATAGAGCTGCTAGAGCACAAACACTCACACGGTGACACAGTCTCGCACTGTGAGGGACAGAAGCTGATTCTTGGTTGTAAATAACTCTCCTGGTGTAAGCCAGGTAAAAGCGGCCAGGCTGTGGAGGATCACTTTCATCTACGAGCAGCTGGTCAGTGGAAGTCATTCTCCAACACATCCCTCTTCATGGGAACTATAAGGCCTGTAAATGACTCCATGACTCCCGCACTGATGTGCAGGCAGCAGCAGCATCCATTACTGGGGGGGGAGATGTTATATTAAGTGTGGGAAGGACGGGGGGGGGGCGGAGCGGATAGTAAGGAGGGTATCTGAGGGTGAGGAGTGAAAGTAGAGCAAAGATTTAGCAAAACTGCCCTCTCAAGCATCCACTTTCCAAGCAACCTTGTTTTAAAATAAAGAAATAAATAAGGAAAAATAATGACTCGTCTAAAATAAGACTGAACAGCAGCGCTGCATGCACCGCAATTTTGGAATCGGGGTAATATTTTCCAGGCAGCTGCGTAGATGAACATGCTGCGGTTTTAAAGCACTGGGATACATGGCTTTTCCACCAACAGCTTAACAGAAGCTAAATGGCTCTTACACTGTTTTTTAAAAAAAACAAAAAAAAAAAACACATTCATTGTATTAGTAGACGGATTAAAAGGACTACTTACTACTTATTACAGGCCTGACAAACTGAGTGCCACTACATAATCCGAGCAGCTGCTTAGCTTTGGGTCATTAGCTCTCTTCCTGGCACTCCAAAGCCTCTCACTGCCACCGAAAACACACTAAGAGCTTCTTGAACTCTTTAAAACAGGCCGTCCTGTCGGCCGCGGCGAGTGCATCAGCTGCATTCCTCAACGTTTGAAAAGGCCTACAAGTGTGTTCCCCGAAAAATTCCCACCACAGACAATCAGCTCAGACGAATCCAGACCTTCTGTTACACTCTGAACACTAAAAAATGAGAGAACAGATAACTTGGCACCAACATCTCATGAGGGTGCAACCGGAAAGGAACATTGCTGCACTGGTGGATAAAAGAAAGCTAATTAAAAATAAATGCTTATATATTCAACCATGAAGTAAAACGTGTGGTTGGGGCATGTTCAAAAGAAATGACATCTAATTTTAGGCGTTTATACTTTAGGGATGGGCAACCAGTACTAAATGGTAGCAGTTCTTCATTGGCGAATACTGAAATATGTCCAGAACAGAACAGACAGAGCTGCCATCAGTATTTATTAGGGCTGGGCGATTAATCGAAAAGTAATCGACATTCAGGACCTATAATCAATCAAATTTTTCCAGGTCGATTATTTCGATTACTTTCCCTTTAAAAACACTACCGCGTGTGGAGTC
>JBBPDC010026488.1:0-12526 GCA_037974485.1 Hemigrammopetersius urotaenia | reverse complement strand
CAGAGCGGGGTCACGTGACTCCACACGCGGTAGTGTTTTTAAAGGGAAAGTAATCAAAATAATCGACCTGGAAAAATCAATTATATCGATTTTCGATTATAGGTTCTGAATGTCGATTTTGATTACTTTTCGATTAATCGCCCAGCCCTAATTTACAGCAATCCTCCGCTTTTTGCGGGGGTTATGTTCCAAGAGCACCTGCGTATAGTGAAAAACCACGTTGTGTTTTGGTGGAAAAATGCCTAAAAATGCCCATTTTTATAGTGTAAACCCTAAATATGCCCCCAAATATGCTCCCAGAACACATCAATTTCATTTTAAACTCAGTTTAATGCATAACCCTTACAGAAAATGTAAGGGTAAATAAATAATCACAATCATAAAACTTTATTGCTTAAAAATGTTTTTGCATTAGCAGCGTGCACAAAAGAAACATTCAAATAACTAATTCTATCCACATGTTTAGACAGGGCACAGCTTAATAATACTAAATAAACTGAGATAGCTGTTGAAAATTGGGGCAGGGGGGGTAGTTTAAAACACTGATAAAGGTATACATAAACAGAAAGGGTGCAAAGTCCAGATGCTGACTGAGAGAAAACTTAAACCAGAAGCTGCAAAATCAGCAGAACTGAATAGTTACATAGCCCAGCCACCTTAAGGGTGGCATACATAAATCAGAGGCTGGGTAACAACTACACTAGACTTAGACAAATTCCAAAACAGAATTCCATCTCCCCACAAACAGGAACACAGCTCAGAAGGCAAAGACGGGAGTGAAAAAGACTTGTGACTGGATAGATGGCTGAAAACTGGGCTGGACAGCAGAAGGCATGACACAAAACTGAGGGTTGGACAAAAAACTGGACAGGGGATGAAACCAGGGACTGAACAGGACCAGAACTGAACACTAGACAGGGCAGAGAACCAAACAGAAGACATGTTGGGGTACTGGACAAGATGGGGTGTTTTACATTGGACATGAAAGAAACATTAGAGGCCACTGAAGAAAAGACTGGGAAACAAAGAGGAACAGAGGGGGTGATATACTAGAGCTATCAATATGTGGAAGCACAACAGGGACCGGAACATTAACGGGAAACGGGTTCAGGGATGTTTGGAGCCTAGTAACAGGTAAAAGTAGGACTCAAGCCATGTCCTGGGCTCCAGTTGGGAGGGCAGACCTCCCTACATGAACATAGACTTCTGAGGTCAGCCACGGGTGATCAGGGAACAGGGGGGCCATCAACAGGGGAACAGGATCCTGGGCTCCAGTGAAGACGACTCAGGCAGCTGGGGTGCTGACTGCTTGGAACCAGATGGCTGGGGCACCAGCTGCTCAAGACCACGACGCTGGGGAGCCAAATGTTCAGAACCAGGAGACAAGGGAGCAAGCTGAGCTGAACCATGAGAGCAGTAGGCAGCATTGTTGATAAAGATCATCTCTCTGGAATGGTGAACACTACCGGCGGCGCTGAGCAACTCCATGGAGCAGCAGATGGTACCAATCACAGCGACAAGCAGCTCAGAGAAAAGGAGCACAGAAGCGGATTCAAGAGCAACCATCAGGGCACAGGGCAGCAAAGCAAGACCACGAATCTGCCCAGTGTCATTTTCCAAAATGCTGGGTGACAAAGGAGCATATCTGCCGTTTCACTGCAGGCTGGGGCAGAGGACCGAAGGCCAGCTTCACAGAATCCTGACCTGCAAGCCCCAAACCCCGTGCCGCAGGGTTGCTCTCAGCCTCCTCAGCCTCAGTACACCACACGCACCCCTTGGCTGCCTCATGGCTTTGGTCTGATCCCCCAACAAGGTGTTATACAAAGAGAAAGGCAGGCTCCATTTCCCCCAGACCAGCCGTGATCAAATCTACCGGCTGACCGATGTGCTCACTGCCGCTAACCTCGTGGAGGAGCTACAGCCAGCAGTGTAGCTCATAGCCACCCTTGTGGGTAGCCCTCTCCCTCAGCCCTGCCAAGTCACCAACCTCACTTAAGCATTGAGCTAGAATTAATTCCCTTCATTTATCTTAAAAGTTTATCCTAATTCTAAGAGTATCCGAGCAGAACTCCAGTTGAGCACAAAATTCCCGCACACAAAAACGCAACCTACTAAAACTATATTTAGTATCATCTATTGACATTCTGGAACATATTGACAGCATATTGCATTAGATCTCATTTTCAAATAAGATTTGAAAGGAAACATTTGTAGGTTTAGTGAGTCAATGTGTTCAGTGTGTCAACTGTACCTCTCCCTTTTAATTAAAGAATGGTTTACAGGTTTTTCTGGATTTTCGTCATCTGCAAATAAATATTTTCTCACAGTATAAGACATTCCATGACTTTTTTTAATCATGTTTGCTAAAGGTGCCAGTTATTATGAAGGAGACTATAGAATCACAACACTGCTTATATCTATTTAAATGTAAACAGTTTATTTTATTGTTAAATGGCTCTTATCTATGATAGGCTCTATATACCACAAAAAGGGTTACACTATCATTACAGAGCCTTGTCTCAATTTAAAAGAGGTCTTTATGCTAAGGTCGCAAAGCAAACCCAATTCTGAACCTAGAACATCGACCCAAGAAAGTGGAACACCTACCTGATAGTTGTGAATATCAGAAACTTTCAGATTTATTCGTCAATAAATGAGATCAACTGTTCCATTGTGAGTTACGGCGGTCGGGTTGCATAAAAAAACAATGTGAGTATAAATGTACACCTATATTGGATTTCATAGTGAGCTACAGTGGAGACAGATGGGTGCCTCATCAAAGCCAGACCACATGGCCCCTACTCATCACACAGTCCTCATCACCAGTAATGACCCAAATTCAATCAATATTCATCACCCTAATAATATTACATCTCAGAGAGGGAGCGAGGGAGTCAAACAGATGCAGGCATATCCACAGACACACACACACACACACGGCTAAATCCTACAAACACATAGATGCGATAGAAACACACAAAATGAAAGATAATGTCCTCTAAAAGCACTTGAGAGTCGTCCATTAGTGAATTTGACAACGTCAAGCTCATGGGCTGACTACTAAAATGACTAATGTGAATTATATGAACTGCAAAGACATTCTGGACAAATTAACAGGGGATTACATCTCTCTTTGAGGAACATGTTTTTTTTTTTGTTTTTTTTTAGAACAATTATTCATGTTTAAAATTTTGCAGAACACAAAGAAAGCAAAAGTTCTTTTTGACTATCTTAATGGAGCATGATTGTGGAAGAGGGACAGATTCAGCCAGCATAAAAACAGCACAAACTCATTTAATGCAAAGACATAAGAGAACATTTTGCAGCACACAACAAAGAATGATGGTGTTGAATGATGGTGTTGTCATTTGCACTATACATTGTCTTGTCCTGTCCCGTTTAGTGGTATTGTTGCTCTTGCTCTGTCCTGTCTTGTCTTGCACTTATGTTCTGTTCTGCTCTTGTGTTGCACCATGGTCCTGGAGGAACGTTGTTTCATTTTTACTATGTACTGTGTATACGGTATAAATGACAATAAAAATCTACTTGACTTTAATTGATAATAATGCCTTATGCTTCAGAGCGCTACCATCCATAGATGAAGTATCATGAATCAAAAGTCTAAAGCAACCCAGCGAGATAATAACATGCCACTAATAGTGCAGGTGAGGTCCAAAAACCTCGTGGGCAAAAGGTGGAGTGGATGAGCTTCACTATGAGTGGGACTTGAACTAACATTTGGTTCAGTGTTAGACCTATTATTAGCAGTGAGCCCAAAAAGAGGTGGACAGAGAAAAAGGAAACAGCCAGGAAGAAATAAATGTGTGGACCTGGAAGGGTTGACTGAAAGGTTCCCTCTAAGAGAAAGGAAGATAAACGTGAGAACAGATGTGCGTGCGCCTATCTAAAAATGTGCTGTGTGTGCTTTTGAGAATATGTCTGAAAAAGGTGTCCAAAGGAAGCGCTAAGGGTGGGTGACTAAAACATGAGAGCGTGAAAAGGAACAGAAGAGCTGAATAGAGAGATGGGTGATGGAACACCTGCTCAGAATGAGCCAAAGGTACCAGTACCGGGTTGTTCTAAGCATCAGGATGCCAAACAATTACAAAGACTTCACAATCAGCAAGCTCAGGAGACCAGGATATATGGGGCAGATGGGAGGGCAGTGTGTGGGGAGGGTACCTTGCACAAGGGTACGTCAGTGGTGTCACCGGCAGTATTGGGTTTTGAACCCACAACCTTCCGATTGCAGGGGCAGCTCCTTAACCACCAGGACACCAGCTGCCCAACACTCACTCCTCAACTGAACTGTTTCCTTCTCTTAAAAAAAACAACACATAAATACGCAAACTGTTCTGCCATAAACAAAATTTACAGTATGACTTCCACTCTCCCAGCAAATACCTTTTATCTATTTTATACTGGAGATTTTTATAGGCTTGCTGCCAGTAGTGTAAAGTATTTGAGTAAATGGGACTTCGTTACTGTACTTAAGTATTTTTTGGCTACTATGTACTTGTACTGAGTATCAAAAATATAAGCAACTTTTACTCTCTACTCAACTACATTTTTGACTGAATATATGTACTCTTTACTTCACTACATCTGAACGGACACTCACCGTTACTCATTACATCGCGATTGTGCGCAACAAGTAGGCATCTTTATCTACCATGGCTAATTTCTTGGGCGGAAGAGGCGATATCGCCCTCTGCAGGGTGCTGAAGGTACTGGATGCTTTTTACCTAAATGTGCTATTTTGAAATATTGAGGTGTTCAATTTCATTTCTATATTAAGAAATAAAACCTCATAAATAAACAGTTTCCTGTTTTTCATATTTCTTGGTGTCCTTTGAGCCTAAATACTTAAGTTCTTTTAAAGTCTTATTGGAATTGGTGACTTACCTTACAGTAAGGTATCTTTTACTCAAGTATGGTTTTCAGGTACGCTTTACACCTCTGCTTGCTGCTATTGGAAGTTAAACTGGAAGTATTTTTGTTATTGCTAGAATACAGTATATTTCCTTTACTAATAATTTTCTAGATTTGAGTGATGATGTGTGTTAACCAGAAGAACTGCATGAATTAAATGGTAGAACATTAGCTGACAAACACACAATTATTTCCATTAGAGACATGAATCAAAAGCTATAAAGTGTGAATTTTGTAGTCTATGTGGGATTTGGCAGATCTGCAAATTACTACTGACTAATTTTATTTTAAGGGCTTTTCATAAACATTTTGTAGTCCTATGAAATTAGGGAGTTTACATATTCTCTTTATTAAAAAATGTTTTGCAGCCTTATTAAATGGCAAGATTCATGTACAGAGTTTTGAGACTAATAAGGCTACTCTGTGTAGAGGGAGTGTCACGTCGTATGCATTTCATTTAATAGTGGTCGTCCAGTATTAGACATAGTTACACCTTTAGATTGTTTACCATGCGATTCTAAGGGCTGCCACAGACACACTAGTCGAAGAAGAAACACATTACATGTCTATGCAGCTTTGCTGCGTAGTCCCCAGTTTGTAAAAACACGCGGGGCTAAAATGCTGTACACTGAAAAGACTAATGGAAATGTCTTGCTTTTCATGACATCACAAAAACAGTCAATTCAAAAGTGTTATGGACACAGTTTATATACTGTGTATACATTTATACTAAAGCAGGTGCGTTTGCTAGTTCCTTTGCTAGTTCATACTGTGTAGTTATCCATATCATATTGCATTAATATTAATTAGCTAGATTTCACAGTGTATTTACAGTAATCTTATTAATTATCAGTTATGAAAGATTCATTCAATCATTTTCTGTAACCGCTTAATCCTTACTAGAGTCGCGGGGACCCGGAGCCTATCCCGGGGTCTACGGGCCCATGGACTCACCCTGGGCTGGGCACCAGCCCACCACAGGGTACACATACCTGCATACACACACACACACACACACGCCAATCACTCACACACTCACACCTTCAGTCAATTTGGAATCCCCAGTTCACCTGACTGCCTGTTACTGGACTGTGGGAGAAACCCAGAGATCCCGGAAAAAAACGCATACCACCACGAGGAGAACACACAATCTACACACACACGAGGACCGGGATTCAAACCCCCAACCCTGGAGGTGTGAGCCAACAGCGCCACCCACTGCACCACCTGTTATAAAAGATAATGGATTACATTTAAAACATTTAAATTCCTAATTAAACCATTTTATTAGTCACCAGGCTAGAATCATGCTTAATTTATCCGAGCGTCCTCTTTTTGGGCTCTGTTTGTTTTCCCCTCATACGCATATTCACTGACTTGGTTGCATTTAATAATTCATTCGCATAGCTTCAAGTCATACCCAGAAGTCACAGTTCAGGTGGAATTTGTGAAAGCCTTATTCCCAGACCCTTAAGACGACCACTGTACCAGTTACAGAATGATTTAGAATGGCTAAACTCATGAACATTCGCAGTGGTTCAGGGTAGTAGACAACTGAATGAGGCTCTCTGATGGTAGGCACTTAGCGATAATGGATTTCCCAGCTTCTGTGTTTCTGTGCACTTAATACACAGCTGATGGGGGGGAGTGCAGAAGTGTATGTTATACAAGCTACTCCTGTTTCTGTTTTCTACTTGCACAGCATTATATAAGAAAGAGAGAGAGAGAGAGAGAGAGAGGAGGGCAGCCCTCTGAGGAGTGAGAAAAGTTTCATTATAAATTCAGCCTGCTTTGCCTCCTTCTTCAGAACCCAAGAACTTTACATGTTGGCACTCCTGACGAGAGCTCAGTGATTCACCAGCTACTGCTCTGTAAAACTGCTGCTGTGTTTCCGACCAAATCTGAGAATGGGTGCAGAACATTGTGTTGTTTGCAGTATGGCCACTAACAGATGGGATCGAACATATCAGAATATGACGTGCACTCCACTCTTGAATGGTGTATATGTCATGTATTAACCAAAGCCCTTAAAGGCCCTTATGTTCTATTCTTTGACAAATTGTTCCTACAAATAACGTTTATGTGGTTTTACGCACCTAAAAACAGCCATATTGCATTTTTGCATGGTGAATTTCCAACCTCTCTTAACCCCCTTACATTTAAACAGGCTGTTGTGTATTTAAAACAGACATATGTAAATGAGCTTTGTTCTGAATCGCTGTCCTGCTCTTTGTCAAAAAGTAGACATGTTTGCTCTACATGAGACTGCTTTGTCCTAATTAGGGATGCACCGATACCACTGTTTTACAAACCGATATGAGTAAGTATTTTTATTTGTGTACTTACCGAGTATGAATACCGAGTACCGGTAATGGGACATCTGGGCGAGCTGAACTGTTTTTGGCTAATAACCCTGGGGACTATTATGGCAAACGAAGGGTCTTTGGAAAGGTCTCATCGAGCCCTATCTAACTGTGAAGTTTGACGAAGATTGGAAGTATTGGAACACCCAGGCGAGTGTCTAAACATTTGTTTAACTGTTATATTTGTTGCTCTCAGACTATCTCTCGGCATCTTTTCTTGTCTCTGTAATGTTTCTTTTAAAGTAGGTTGTTGAGTTCCGCAGCTGCCTGTAACAGCAGCCTTGTAAAGTCGCTGTATTATTTTATGCTGGTGTTTTAAGTGTTTTATCAGGTTACTTGTACTAAATGTTGATAAGATGACAGAACAGAGCTTACAGTCTGCTTTGATGTTGTCATCATTATTCATTTTAAAGTATATCCAGACCGCTGACAGTTCCTTCATCTTTACACACTTGAACAGTAACTTTCTCAACATCGCCCCCACCTGCCGAATGAGCGTAACTACATCATATTTACCTCTAGTGGTCGAGTACGAGTAACAGCAAGTGAGCGTGGTATCGGCCCGATACTGATACGAGTATCGGTACATTACTAGTTCTGATCTAGGACAGTTCTATACACGGGATTTCCTTTCTTAAACGAGACAGCTCTGATGGTACTTAGAATCCATTTTGCTATCCGACCTCCCAAAACCATTTCACTTCATTATGAAGCTTTAAACATCATCTTAGCAACGGCAGTGCAACAAAAGCTGTCTTGAAAGCCTCTCCATGAAACCAAATACATGAATTCAGTTTGTTTGCCTGGTTATTTGTTGCTATAAAACACAGAGAGCCTCAGCATAGTGCTCTGACCGCCCTTCAAAGAGAGAAGTAACCTTTCAGTCTTAAAACAACTTCAAATAACACAGACTGGAATTACCCACATCCATCCCCCAGACTCAAAACGTCAAGACATCATATTCTAGGAATAGTGTTGCTTAAAAGTGAGATGCAATGTTTTCTTTAATGGGGAGAAGCATTTTATGGGCTCCCAGGACACCGGCTCATAGCTGCCATGACAGCACTCAATCAATAGCTGTCAATCACTGCTCAGGCCAGGCAGCCGGGAAGGGCCTTCGCACTGAATCAGTCGGGCAAGTCAGGCACACGCGCTACACTCGGACTCATCAGAGGAACGTCCAGGCGAGAGGCTCAGAGTGCTGATGGCTGAACGCTCAAGAGGACTTGTATTGTGGCAGGGAGAAGATACAAGAAGAGCAGCCATGGAAGCTTCTGCTCTGCTGGTATCTGATCAGGTTTCAGTTACTGCCCTGGTGACAGACTGATACTAACACACACAGCCCATATTTATCACACTCAAACATCTCAATTCTCTCTGACAGTAATGACATGAGAGAAAGAGAGACAGAGAGAGACGGAGACAGAGAGAGAGATTTCTTTGATTCTGCTTTTCATTGAATCAGAGCAATCCATACATATAGACATAACCATATACACACACCTATTCATCTACCAATCTATCCATCTATCTATCCATCTATCCATCTATCTATCCATCTATCTATCCATCTATCTGTCTATCTATCTATCTACAAGACAATTGTACGTAAGATACTGTACATAATGAAACGATTTAGCACCTATTTAGAAATCAGAAAAAAGTGAACGGGCTCTTCGCTGAGCACATCCCCTTTTTTGATTCCTTAGAAAATAATGTTTTTTGATTTTTCTTTTCATCAAACCTCCATGTGAGCTGGAGCTCGACTCACGCCAGTGCAGAGGAGGGTCTCCCAGACTCACCGTCCCAGTTCGGACTCGAGCTGGTAGAAGTCCGCCAGGGTCTCCTTCTTGGAGCCGTCGATCCAGTACTCTGGAGCCGGGCCTGGTCTGGAGGTGAGCATGGTGACCTGGAGCATGTCAGGCTCCTCGTCTGGATGTGGCTGGATCTTCTCTGCGTCGGTTTGATTCAGCGTGTGTGGAGCAGGGACCTGCCTCCTGGAGGTTGGATGGAGAGGGCAGAACGCACCCCCCCGCCGGGGACGGAGGGCTTCTCCGGTTGGGTTCGGTCACTGCGGCGGGTCCCTGAGTTAGGCTGCCCGTCTACACACCTCCGGAGTTGTCGTCTTTGTGGGCAGCCTGCTCCATCACGGTCCTCCCTCTGAGAAAGAGAGACCTGGACCACCTCCTCCACCGGGTCTTACTGTCGCCGCTGTAGTGCACATTCAGGGAACGTCATAACATCACAATTACATAACTCTGCTTCTCCTTCTCCACCACAGCACACTATCAGAGTCGAGGTTTAAACCTCGTCGCTGCAAATAGTTCTAGGATTTAGTCCACCACGTACACAGCTTTATTATTACATGCGGTTTCTTATTAAGTGCTATAGTCGGCTACAATGTACAGTATCAAAATAGGTGCTGAATCAATAACAGACTCCTAACCGCTTAACTGTAAGTTACTTATCTATGGTTTCATATAGGACAATTCTTAGACTACGGGCACTTTCAGGTCGTTTGATCCTGTTTTATTAAAAAGAAAAAAGAAAAAAGGGAAATTTCATAGTTATATAGTTATCTTTACAAAGTGCTTTAGGAATTTTTTTACGTGTTCTATGATGACTTTTTCACCTTTTTCAAAATCGTTATATATGTAAATATTGCTGTTTTGTGCCTGTCCCACACCCAGACTTCTGATCTTCAATAATGAAAATGAAGTGTAAAAAATGTGACTGAATAAAGTATCGGTAAAATAAGCAAAACATAATTGGGGTATTCAAGGTCAAGCAACTATTTATGTGATTTTTCTTACCAAATGTAGTTGTCCCACAGTATTGCCGTAATTTCCACCACAACACTGTGATGTTCCTTTAAAAAGTTTGTATAAAAGATTGTTTGGGTAGTTTCTATGGAGCTGAACAGTGACATCACAGCACATGTCTGCTATGGAGGAAATATTGAATTTATCCATCAACTTTTGAAGAAAACCCGAGGTAAATATCACTTGAAATGAAAATATTTTTATTGTATGTAATTTCCAAACATGCCATAACATCAACTGAGTTTGTAAATAAGTAGATTTTTAACGTTCGTTGATGTTTTTTGCATGCATGAAATGCTAGATACCAATTCATAGCTAATATGTGATGATAGCTTAGATTTTTTTCACGAAATACAGTTGGATTGTAATTTCAAACACATTACCTTCTTGGGTGGAAATTACAAAGGTGTGGTGGAAATTACATTTATGCTTACAGGTGCAATTCATAGACTGTAAGGCTACATATGTGCAATTTCTTTATTAAATATACAATGTTAATGTATTTATTACACATTTAATATTAATTCTATATTTATTGAAATGCATGTTCATCTGTTTTTAAGATGCCACAGAAGTCTACAAAGGAAAGGTCTCAGGCTTATAGGGACAGGATAAAAGAGGACCCTGTCAAATATTAAGAGCGACTGAAAAGAGCCAGGAAGAGATACCAGAGAAAGAAAGAAAGGGGGGTTGTAAAGCCAATTGCAGAATTACCAAAGAGAGAACAACGCAAAAGGAGCCAACAGAGAACCTATATGAAAAATTATCGGGAGAAGATGAAGAACTTTGGTTTTTCACAATGCTGTCCTTGCTGAGTTGAGAGACAGATCAAAATCTGTCCTCGGAGAGAAAAACAGATTATTTCGAAAATAATGGCAGGAAAGATTCTCAAAAAGTATTGCTTACTCACAATGGCTAAAACAGAATTCGGCTTCTCAGCCAAAAGAAAGAGAACTAATGAAAATAGATCAGCAGCACTTACATACACAAGGAAGAAGCAAAAAAACAGCATCAGCACAGATACAGTAGAGAAAATCAAGCAATATTTAGAAAGAGATGAGAACAGCAGAGCCACAACAGGTAAAAAGGAGACACAGAAAAAAGAAAACAGAACAGATTCCTTTATGAACCCATGGAGATTCTACATGAGAAATTTAAGAAGAGTACCCTGACAAAGATTTCTTACAGTGAGTTCTGCAAAAAACGTGGGTTATAGACACATGCCAATCTACAACTAATGGCAGACAAACTGTTGCAGCACAAAGTCATCAACAGCAGCAAAATAGAAGATTGGGTCATCTCTCTGTGCTGTTCACCCAACACCAAGGAGTGTATGTACAGAGAATGTTCCAACTGTGTGAACAAAGAATTGCTTTGACCCTGGGGCCCAGACAAGCTCTGCACCCAACAACTGCAACTCTTTCACACTGGAAACGGTCAGGTTTCAACCATGGGATGAAGCTACCCCTTCAACCAGTATTCTTCCCAAGGACACATCCCAAGATGGCGGTCTGCAACCAAGTTTGGACTTACATGAGGGTCGTATCGGTGAGCGGTGTGCAGTGGTCTATGATGGAGATGTATACCCTGGTATTATTCAGGATGTTGCCTTATACAGTGGTGCTGAAGTGAAAACAATGACTGGTATTGGGAGAAATCGCTTTTACTGGCCACCGCGAGATGATGTAATCTGGTACCAACCCATGGATATAATGCAACCTCACTTTCAACTCTCACACACACGGTATATTGTCACTCTAAATGCTCTCTGGACAAACCTCGCTCTCTCTCTCTCTCTCTTTCTCTCCTGTGTTCAGAATACTTTACAGTTCATGTTATATGATAACTGATATTATATAGTTTAAGGTGTCTTTTTTTTTTCTCTTCAGACTATTGTTCATCTAAGAGTGATTATAATTTTACAATACTAAACACACACACGACAAAGGTTTACGTGTTTGGGATGTGTCCAACGGAAATTCATCAGTGTTCATCTAACTAATAAGAACGTTAAAAGTTTATAGTTGGTTATAGTTGTTTACAGTAGGACTGTACTGTCCATCTGCTCAAAATAAAAGTAATTGTTGTTCTCTATGGTCCATTCATTGTAATTTCCACAACACCCAGTAATTTCCAGCACCCCGTACCTTTTAAAAAAAATATTTACAAAATTCTAATCACTCATTCAAAACTTCTGCATAGTTTTTGAGATAATGTTCCATGTAATGTAAAAACACAAGTACTTATTCCCTGAAATCTGACCATTCCAATATTATATGTCAGGTTGTCGTGGATGTACATTTACATTACATTTATGGCATTTTGCAGATGCTTTTATCCAAAGCAACATCCATTCCCTACCTACAGGGGGCAGTCTCCCTGGAGCAACTCGGGGTTAAGGGTCTTGCT